>JAJIBD010006261.1:0-10353 GCA_021461705.1 Cryptotis parvus | reverse complement strand
TTATCCAGTGTCTAGTATATCTTTGATATTAAGTCCTTATCAGATGGGTATTGGAAAATAATCTTTGCCATTCTGTGGGCTGTCTTTGTGTCTTAGTCAATGTTTCTTTTGAGGCACAGTTTTTAAGTTTCATATAATCCTATTTGTTTATCTTTGCTTCCATTTGCTTTGTCAGTGGTGTTTTGTCTTTGAAGATTCCATTAGCTTCAATGCTGTAGAGGGTTTTTCTGTGCTTTCTTCGATGTATGTACCTTATAGATTCATGTCTGATATTGAGATCTTTAGTCCATTTTGATCTGAATTTTGTGCATAATTGAGCTTAAACTCAAGCTTTTTTATTGAAAATTGGGTTCTGGATTTTATTGGAAATGAGGGAATAAAGAAGTCAGCTCAGAATGCACTGAAGAGAGGAGGGTTTGTGAAGCCCTTGTTGCAAGGGAGAACAGAGAGGCACAGACAGGTGGCAGGAGTTGTGTACAGGAGTCCTATACTATACACTATCCTGGAACCCCTGGCACCTGCCACATCAGGGAATTTGCCCAGATTAGTAGAATCTATCTGCCAAGTAAGATTACTGAGGTCCAGCGGTTCTTTCAGTGGAAGTTCTGGTATCCTATATTTACTCCAACCAACACAAGGCAGGGTTAGGTAGAAGTCGTAGGTCATAAAGGTCAGCATGAATACTTATCTCAGGGATAACCTGGACAACATAATCGCTCTCTTCTGGAGGTGAAGCCAGATCAGCTGCAGCCTTCTGAGGGTGTTTCTTGCTTTGCACAGAAGTTTCTCTCAAATCACCATGAGTCCTTTGTAGCAGACTGCCAAAATGAACATCATCAAGACTGTGAGGAGCATGAAAGGTCTTCCCATCACCAGCATGGAAACAGCAGCTCCACATTCTGGTAACCAAAGAAGGTGGTGGTGGGCATCGTCATGATTGTTGTGTGTCCATTGATTTTGGATTAAGTTAAAAGGAAAGAGGAGGTGGTGAGAAGGGTGCTTCTGGAGGTCTCTGGAGCAGATGAGATCACACTTACTCCTACATGGTGGTTCAGATGTCACCTGGGGTCAGCCAAAATCTTATCTTCCTCAGGAAGGCAGGCAATGAATTGTCTCTTCTAGATAGCTCCTCCATTCCCTTCTAGGGATCCTCTGTCTTCCAAAAACTCTGATTCTTGACCCCAACTTGTCCCCTCTAACTATACTGTAGATTAATCTGTAGTCCATCTCTGCAAAGTTCTCTTCTGATATGTTATGCCTTTTGTTAGTGCAAATGCATTCTATTATTTTTTAATGCTTCATCTGTCATGTAGTTTTTCGAAATGAAATAAACCAAAGCTCAAGCAGAAATTAAGGCCATGCTGTAAGACATTGTTAATTATATATTAATCCTTTTCTTACCCTTGCTGAATAAAATAAAGTGATCCCTGATCATGTCCTGTAATATTTTGTATGTGTTTATCCAGAGGCAAGAATTATCTTTCTTCTTAAAACAACTTCTTTTATTAAGTAAGAATAGAGTTACTATCTAAGCCAACAATTTCCCTCTTGTTATCTCCCCAGGGACACAAAAACATTTATGCAAAATGATATGCCTGCATCATTATTCATCACATTATCCATTGTTCATTGCGCTATCGCTAGGATATGGGATTGTTGCGACTCCTCTAAGAGCCTCTGCATCTGCTCTGGATTGCCTCCTGAAAATCACTTTGTAGATAGGGGGTAGTCTAAATATGGCAGTTTATCTGACCATGTATTCTATACTGGCTGGTATAAATATTCTCTCATGCTACCACAATCATCATGGGACTAGCTAGATCTTACCACCATATTTGCCTGGTCATGTTGGATCTCTAAGTAATTAGACCAGAGAGAAATGCTGTTTGCCTCTAAGCAAGCAAGCATGGCTCCCTGATAACTCAAAGGCAACCAAAATACAAAACTACCATGAAGTAGATGAGACTCTTGTGAAGGCTTGGAGAAATATTTAACTGGCATTAGTATTAGTCTTTGGTACAGAGACATGCCATTTCAGAAACCCCCTTCTCTACCCTATAAAGGCATTTCCAGGCAGATCTTGGCTCAAAACATTAGCATATAATAGGGCCTAGGTGAGGTGCTGGGAGAAATTACCTAAGGGCATTTGACCCTTCCTGCTTCCCATAATAGTGGGAGGTCTGAGTTGCAGGGGTATAAAACCAGCCTGCTTTCCCCCCCACCCTCTCTCTCTCTCTCACTCTTCTTTTTTTTGAGCTCTCCTTTTTGGGCTTCTCTCTTTGTGAGCTTGCACTCTTCTTGGGGGGTCTTTGTGTCCTCTTTACAGGGCCTTAACACGTGGTGGCCGCCATCTTGGGCTACACATCGCTGGGGTTTTAGTCGGGAATCCTAAGCATAGGGTTTTTTTTCTACTACTGACTTGTGTGTCTGAATCTGTGATAAGTAAAGCCCTTTTAAAACTGCATCGGATTCCTGAGTCTTCATCCATTCCCTGTCAGCTTTGGAGGTAGGGAACTCGCTTCCTGGTACTGTCGAGGACCCTGGTGGTGCTCCCAAACATGGGATCAACTTAGGTGTCCAACAACAGATGACTGAATTATGAAAGCATGGGATATATACACAATGGAATACTATTTAGACGCAGAGAATGATGAAATGATGCAATTTCCTGCATCTTGAATAAAACTAAAGGATGTCCTGTGAATAAATTATATCAGAAGAAGACAAAACAAGATGATTTCTCTCATCTGTGGTTTATAGAATAACAGAGAAGGGAAACCAAGATATCAAAGGAGGAATTAATCTAGATTATCCTGGTTCCTGTATTATGGAGCTGAGAATAAAAAAGAAGGAAAAACTTGAAGTGAAGGCTGCAGGTAGTAAGAAGAGGCAGTCTGAACAAACAAGGGCTTGGGTAGGGTCCTTAGGCACATTAGCAGTGAAGTATTGTATACTTATATATATTAACTACATAACGAGACTATCTGAAAGCAGCTGATACAAAGTTCAATAGTCGAACATAAAAAAGTTCCAGTCAAGGATGCAGGCTGGTGTACTTATGAAAGTTTAAGAGGACAAGGCTCTGTACAGTTAGAGGTCAGTGATTAGGAGGGAGACGTGTTAAAACATCAGAACCCAGGATCCATGATGTTTTCAAGTAGAGAGCGGACAATAATTTGGATGCTATCATGGGTGAGAAGTTGTGAATAAGGGAACTCTGAAGCACTGTTCCCCATTCACTGGAAATTTTGAATCCAGGAGCGTATGGAGGGGCAGTATAACAGTACAGTAGGGTAGGGGCACTTGCCTTGCACTAGGTAATTTAGTTTCCATCACTAGCACCACATATATTCATTTCCCCAAGCTCACCAGGTCACCAGGTGTGATCCAGAGCACGGAGTCAGCAATAATCCCTGAGCACTGTCAGGTGTATCCCACCATATTGCAAAAAAAAGGAAAGAAAAGAGAGAAAATTAAAAAACAACAACCTTGAACCCATTCACTCCGTCTCCCTGTGTTCAGTTTTCATATCTAAATGATGCTACCTGTATACATTTTTATAAACTTGCAAGGAAATGATTTAATTAATCCCTTTTGATTTATTGGTTGGTTGAACCAATTTTGGAAAAGCCCTGCAAAACATGAATTAAAAATACAAATTGAATTTAGAAAATATCAGCTTGCATATTCCAAAGAAAGATAAGCTCTTCTTAACTTGTCCTTACAATTTTTCCTTATGGCAAATTCCTTCTCAATCAACTCCAAGCAGTAACAAGAAAGACTGAAATAGCACAATTTTTTTATCCACCCAAAATGAATCACATGTAATGAAAACTGAGTTGATTATTTGAAATTATTATCCATTGATTTGATTTTATTATTGACTTATTTTGAGCTCTTTAGCATGATAAACATGCATGTCTTATACACAGATCACTTGACATCCCGTTATTCATCGATTTGCTTGAGGGGGCCAGTAACATTTCCATTTGACCCTATCACATGCCAGTGTAGCCCAATGGCATCTGGTTGCTTCAGGAATATATATATATATATATATATATATATATATATATATATATAAGTACATACTCTATTGTATGATCTCAAGCTGAGAGGTTGAGGTGTTTTTATTAAAATTGCTTTAATACTAATCTAGAAAAGTATTTCATATGCAAGCCAAGTTTACTATCATTATTACCTTATTAATATTTAAAAATTTTAAATTAAAACAACTAATAATAGTAATACCCCTTAACTAAAATATAAATAATGGGACAAGTGACAAGTGATAGTACAGTGGGTAGGGATTTGCCTTGCACATTGCTGACCCAGGTTCAATCTCCAGCATCCCATATCGTTCCCTGAGCACCTCCAGGAGTAATTCCTGAGTGCAGAGCCAGGAGTAACCCCTGAACCTTGCTGGGTGGGACACAAAAACCAAAAAAAATAATAAACAAAATATAAACATAATCTCACTTAAATGAGAATTAAGAACACAACTCTTGGTACCCTATGAGCCTTTCAAATGAAAGTAAAACATGAGCTTTTTCTATAAATCAAGAGATATTGCCTTAAAGAGGTTAGAAATGTAGCTCTATTATGCTTGTCTTTGTCCAATTATACAACAAAAAGTGAGGTGTCTATGGAATAGGCCCAGGATAGGTTTCGAATCAGTTTGTATCCAGCTATTTGGTTCTTATTAGGACTTGGGGGACAACCAATGAATTTAGTTCATTATCTTGTTCTAACTGCTACACAAATTGAAAGGAGACTTTACACCAGCTAATACCTATGGTATCTTTCCAATTTATCTTTTGGGCATTTCAGCTCCAAGTATTTCTCCTTGAAAGTTTGACATGTGACCTAAATTTTCATTTTGTAGAGTGATAGCTATTCGCCCTGAAGAGACATTGAAGAAAATGGCTCTACATTAAAATGCTAAGAATACTGCTTGAAATACATTTTTTAAAGACTTGTAAATAGTTATAGTCTCACGGTAGAAATCATGAGAGTTTGGCTATGTGCAAACTTTCCTCCTTGATGTTCTGTCAGGGTACACTGGGTTCCCTGAAAATATCCCAGAACAAGGTCAGGGGATCCCCTTCTGCCCCAGGAGATTGGTGGTCAGCAGACGCAGACAGAGAAAGATGCAAGAATCCAGTAAAGTTTACAAAGATTTACTCTCACTTGTTCTGGTATACAATTTAGTAATAGGAAAACCCCAGACTTTAGGTTGCTAGCTGGACCCTGGCATTGTGTAGGTTAGAATCCTAGGCCAAGATGACCACTACCATTCCCTAAGGCCCAGTAGGGAAGAAAACGGAGAGGAGAGCAGATGAAGAAAGGAGAAAGGCAAAGAGGCAAAAGGTGAAAAGGCAGTCGAAAGGGTTAATACCAACATAGAACTGAGCATTAAATACAAGAAAAAAAATGCACATGATGGCCTCTAAGTGTATGTAGTGCAACCCACAATGTGTAAGAGAAGGAAAAGAGAGAGAGGGAAAGAGAAAAGAGATAAAGAACCTGTCATTTAGGCAAGCTATGGAAAGGGGCAGGGAATTGGGGACATTGGTGGTGGGAAATGGGCACTGGTGGAGGGTGGGGTGCTGGAACATATGTGACTGAAACCTCTAAATATGAACAATGTTGTAATTGTATATCTCACGGTGGTATAAAAATATTTAATTAAAAAATATGGGTTAACATCACTATGTTGTTTCAACCAAACTATTATTTCAACCACTTTTAAACTTTTTTTTCAATCAAAAAACAAAGGTGAAAAGGTGGGAAGAAAGCAAGCTACAGCTTTTATAACTTTTCAGCCCAGACCAGCCCACATCAAAGGGATATAGTTAGGGTCAATCCCCCTCAGGTAACTTCTCCCAGAACCTCACCTAGCCCCATTGAAATGTTACTATTGCCCCAGCCAAGATCTGCCTTGTAACTGCTCTGCAGACCCTATGTAGAGTGGGGGAAGGACATGTATCTGTACCAATGGATATTCTATAGCCAGTATATATTTCTCCAAACCTTCACAAGATTCTCATCTCTACTTCATAGTTGTTTTGTATTTAGCCTTTAGACTTATTAGATAGCCACTCTTGCTTGCTTGGAGGCAAACATTTCTCTCTGGTCTAATTACTTAGAGATCCAACGTGGCAGGTAAATATACTGGTAAGATCTATCTAGTCCACGATGATTGTGTTAGCATGAGAGAAAATATTTATGCCAGCTAACATAGAATACATGGTAAGATATACTGCCACACAAAGTCACAGATTCAAACTGTTTTCTTGCCGCTCTATATTCAGACTGTTTTCTTACCCCTAAAGTGGCCTGCAGGAGGTAACTCCAGGCAAGAGGCAGAAGCTCTGGGCAACAATGTACTGCAACAATGTTCTATTCTTTTTGAAATGAAACCAGCATTATTGACTTAACTCATTACCATTTTACGTATGTACAGTAGATTCTAAATGGAATTAGTGCCTCCTTCTGTGAAATGTTTGTGACCGAACCACTGATTTTTATTTCCTATTTTTTTAATGACATGAAAATAAAAATCACCTGCTAAAGTTCAGGATAGTAAAATGTTCCATTAGGAAATTAGGAGGGATGATCTAGAAATGTTGCACATATACAGAGTTATCTCTAAGATTTCATTAATCTCATTCTTTTTATAGCCGCTTATAAAGTGATTATTAACAAGACCATGCACAGACATTAAACTCTGCAGTGTTTTATGTAACTAGACATTAGCAAAAGAGAATGTTGTTACTCCCAGATTTTAGGCAATATATTCCAAGAGACTTGAATTAATCCTCTATATTGATTTAAAAACCTTTCTTCCAAAAGTTACAAAGTATTCCCTTAAAACTGCCTTAATGAATTTTGTATAATTTGCAATGGAGGTATCTGAGACACAGTGTGCTGAGCTGAGATAATACCTTAATTTTCCTGATTTCTATTCTAGTATTTCAAACATTTAATCATTAGTCATCCTTTCAGTTTTCCCAAATGCCAAAAATTAGCTATTCTGTACAAGACTTGAAAAAAGGTTATATTTCAAAGAAGATTCCTGTAGTCTATAAATCATTAAGTAAAAGTTTAAAAAATCAATTGTATGAGAATTTCAAGAAACTTTTTTTTAGCTTAAGCTTTAACTTTATTATTTTATCTCAAAGAAAACTAGCATAAATGTTAAGAAAAGATCAATAAAATAGATATCATCTAATAACTGCACAAAATATCCCCAAAGTTAAGCACACTCACCCAATGCAAACTGCTTGAGTAATCCTTTGTCTAATCTCCCTCACTCCCTGCAGTGCAAGAGAGTCCCAGGCCCACTAAGGAAGTGAACTGTCTCAGTGATCCCTGTTTAATATATTAAATATAGAAATTTTTATCAGACTTAAAAAAGCTGAGGACTATCTATAATCATAAATATTTCTGAATAATTATATTCAGAAATATATTTGAGTACCTATGTTCAAAATATATATTAAGTAGAAAAACAGTTCTTTCATTTGAGGATGGTAATTGTGTTAGTTTACATTCATTCATTTATTTACTTTGAGAATCTACAGACAAGGCCTCAACTTTTATTTATTTGCCTTTCTGCTCTTCTGGGCTTAATGAATGAATGAAGGTCTGTCCCAGTGTATTATTAATCTTTTTGCCTTTTTACCTTTTTATTGTTCTTAATAAATTGTGCATAATAAAACAACCATTGTTTAAGTCTCAGTAACTGACCTGTTGTTCTCATTGTATAGACCCACTTTTTAAAATTGACATATAGTGTTTATAAATATTAATTTCATAAACATAATAAATTGAGATATATATAAAATGAAATGATCATTATAAGTTAATTTTCCACATTTCCTTAGCATTTTTTGAAATTCACAATAAAATGATCATTGTTATACACTATATCTTTGTAAATGAATTATCTTGTATTTAGATATTTTTACCTATTGATACCCTTTGGCCTCTGCTAAACATTAGTTCCCCATACTTTTGCTAGCATTCAATATTATTACTTTTTAAAATATGTTTTAAAATGAATATATTATATATCACAGCGGTACCAAAGTTTTTGTCTCATAGTTTCAGAGCACTTAGCCAATCCCTTTGCCAGTGTTTTAAGATCTTTCCATTATTATCCCGGTCCCATCCCACTTCCCCACAGCTTTAGGTCCCAGTTCTATTGACTATGCCTCAAGGATTTTCTCTCTTTGGAATACACTTTACTTTACTCCTAACTTACTTACTTGGTCTTATGGAGATATTTAAATCAAAAGGGAACCAACATTCTTTTCTAGAGTCAGCAATTGACTTAATATCTCACTGACACTTCACAAAGAAAGGCACCAAGGAGGTTGCTTTTCTTTCTAGTCTTGATATGCTGCATGGCATAACAAATGCATGGTGACAGGACGTATGGAGATGTTACTGGTGCCCGCTCATGCAAACCGATGAACAACCGGAAGGCAGTGGTATATAGTGATACAGTGATGCTGCATGGCTTTATCAACACTGACCATTATTGTTTTGAGGCTTGGATTAAAACATAACAGAGGATTGTTTCCATGTTCTGGTTATTGTGCTAAGTGTTGCAATAAACATAGCTGTGCATATATATTTTCAAGTTAGTTTTTAAAAATGTTTTCTTGGGTAAATACCAAGAAGAGCATGGCTGGGTCAATGGGAAATCCATTCTGACTTTTTTTTTTTGTCTTATTGAGGCGCCATGATTTACAAAGCTCTTATAGTTGAGTTTCAGGCATGCGACTTTCCAACACCAATCCCATTGCCAATGTCAAATTCATTTGACCAATGTGACCAGTTTCCCACCCACACCCCAACCTGTCTACTTGATAGGTACATTTTAATGCCTGGTAGTTGGTTCTCTTTGCTTTCAGTTTTGTTGTTCTATGGTTTAGATACATAGATATACCACACCTCTACACTGCCAATATTTCCAAGGCCTCTGATCTCTACTCATGTTATCTTCCTTCCATCTCTTCTTCTCCCATCCCCCATGGCTACTTTACTTCCCTATCCCCCTCAGTTCTATAATCTAGGTTTCAGGATAATCTTTTGTATCCTCTATTTGATACCTTAAATTCCTTGTCCTATTATTCTATATGCTACAAATAAGTCAGAGCATCTGATATTTGTTTTGTTTTTCTGACATAATTCCCTTTTTTAAACCTAGCCATCTTCCAACATTTTTAAAAAATTTTTTCATTATACCACCGTGAGACATACAATTACAAAGGTGTTCATATTAGTTCTTAGTACAGGTATTCCAGCACCCATCCCTCCACCAGTGCCCCATTCCCACCACCAATGTACCCACACCCCCTACCGCCCACCCGCAGCCTGTGTCAATAGCACGGACGCCTCTTTTCCTCTCTTTCTCTCTGTCTCCTCCCTCTTCTTTTTTACATTGTGGCTAGCCCCTGCAGACATTTAGGGTTTATCATGTAAGTCTGTTTGTGTATATTCAAAATGGTGAGTTCTTCAAAGAACCAGCTTTTGGTTTCGTTGATCTTCTGGATTGTTTTTTGACATTCCATCTCATTGATTTCTGCTCTAAGTTTTATTATTTCTTTCTTTCTGCTTGAGGGTTCCTTTTGTTGATCACTCTCTAAGATCTTAAGTTGTGAAGTCAGAGCTGTTTATGATGGCCTTTTCTTCTTTTCTGATGAATGCTTGAAGAGCTATGAACTTGCCTCTTAACACTGCTTTCGCTGTATCCCACAAGTTATGGTAATTCATGTCTTCAGTCTCATTTGTTTCCAGGAATCTTTGGATTTCCTCTTTTATTTCTTTTTATGACTTGCTGGTTGTTCAGCAGTGAGCTGTTTAGTTTCCAGGTACTAGGTATTGGTCTCCCGTTTTTGTGTACAATAACTTCTATTTTCAGTGCCTCATGGTCTGAAAAAAATAGTTGGCACAATTTCTATCTTCTTGATTTTATGGAGGTATGATTTACGGCTCAGCATGTGATCTATTTTGGAGTATGTTCCATGTGCACTGGAGAAGAAAGTGTATTCAGCTTTTTTGGGGATGAAATGCCCTGTATATGTCTACCAGCCCTCTTTATTCCATCTCTTCTTTTAGGGCCAGTATTTCCTTGGTAAGTTTCAATCTTGTTCATCTATCCAGGGTTGATAGAGCAGTGTTGAAGTCTCCAACTACAATTGTGTTGCTGTCAATGTCTTCTTTGAAGTCTATTAGTAGTTGTTTTAGGTATTTTGCTGGCCTCTCTTTGGGTGCATATAGGTTTAATAGAGTGATTTCTTCCTGATATATGCATCCTTTGACTATTAAGAAGTGACCTTC
>JAJIBD010006260.1:0-151223 GCA_021461705.1 Cryptotis parvus | reverse complement strand
TTTAAAAGAAAATTATATACTAAGCAGTTTTCCATAAAACATAAGATAATCTTATCTAGTAATTTAATACACAGTGATTATCTCCACCCTGTAAATACCCATGTGCATATTATTCAAATCATGTATTATATTGAAGAGTGATATTTTATTTTTTCTTTCTTTTTTTGGCATGGTGTCTATGTGTGCTCAGGGCTTACCCTGGCTTTTTGCTCAGGGATCACTCCTTGTGAGACTCAGGGGGACCACTTTGGGTACTGGGACCGAACCTTACTCAGGAGTAAGCAAAGGCAAGGATCTTGCCCCACTATATTATCTCCCTGGATGATAGAACAGTATTTTTTAATTCACAAAAAGAGCTCATATTTTCTGTTTTGGGGGTTGAAAGAAAAAACAAAGTTTTATAATGATTGAGGTATTTTGAAATACATTCTGAATGATTGTAAACATTTCGCCTCATATTCATCCAGAGTTTCTTTTTTTCTAATTCAAAGCATTGGATCATTGAAGAATAGACAGAAACAAATGAAAGATAAAAGAGTACAAATGAGGGAAGCACAGCACCATAAACATTCCCATTTTCATGAAGAAGAAGCAATTTAACTCCATCTTTTCTCTCTCGTTGAGTCCCATTTTGGCTATTTTATGCAGAAGTATAGTGAATTTTGTTCCATTAAAATGGTTACAGTAAATTATATGTGTGTCAGTCGTATTCATAATAAAATTTCAAATAAAAATTCTAAAAATCTAGAAACACATTTTATATTCAGTGTCAAAATTACTATCTCACAGATTCTTATTATCTAAACAACAGTTTTGCTTCTCATTTCACATTTTTGTGACTTTTTATTGAGCAAATTCTATTTCTTACTCTTTTAAAATTGATTTCAGTTATTTTTAAAGTTTTATTTTTTTATGAGTAGTCATATTTATTTGTAAACTTTCATCTTCTGTCTTCTGCGCTTCTAAATTTCAAAATAAAGACAAAACTAATAAAACCCCACTTGTTGTAAGGAACATAAGATGTCCATTTTTAATTTATTAATTGATTCATCGTCTCTCAATATTTTTCTTTTTATTTCTGATATAAACTTCTTGATGTTTGGGTTTCATCTTAATTTCTTTTGAGGATGTTCTGCAATTACTTTTAGTCATTGTTGTGATACTTTTCCTTAAGTTTCTCTTCTGCAAGTATGTCAGATCTAGCAGGATAAGACAGTAAAAAAAAAAGCACAGGAAAATGACCCCCGAGAGGAGCTTTCAGGAAAGGAGAAAAGAAACTAAAATCCAAAACATATAACAAGATTTCAATCAAAATTGAATCTCTATTTACCAGTGAGCCAGGTGAGAAATCTGAAAGAACAAGAATATTTGTTTTATTGTAGTATTTGAAAATCTCATTTCAAGGACACATCATTAAAAAATGAATAAAAGGGAAACAGCTCTGAAATCATCCTTTCCAAGGAAAGAAGGTTGGGGAGATATCTTCTTAGAGTGCAAAAGGACACAGTCTTTCAGGGAAGTAATTACTTTCACTTCAGCTTCTGGGCCTGACACCAGCTTTTCTCCACTGAAGCTAAATAGTGATAGTGACAGCAGGAGACAGTACTGAAAATGGCTTTGCTCCAAAATGCTTTTTTGCTCTGAAATGCTGAGCGCATGACATGGAGAAAAAAGCACCAGAAAATCTGGTAGTTGAAACCACCTCTGCTTCTCACTGTTGGCTGCTTTGTTACTATGCATGCCAAGGGCTACCTTAGTGCCGAGAAGCACTAGGGAATCTGTCTGCAATCTAGTTAGGCTGGAATTGCAGAATCCTGAAGACAGTTAATAAGGCGCAGTCCCATGGTTAGGTACAGGACATCGCTTTTTCTTCCAGCTCTTCACAGAGTGTTAACTATCTAAACAATTGTTGGAACTACAATGAACAAAATTTCTCCACAGCAACGGCTCAGGTTTTTTTTCTTTTCAAGTAGATATCAAATAATATCCAATTTTTAATAATGATGGCCTTTTCCCTAATTTCTTTTTATCCCAATCATATAAGAAAGCTTGCTTCACTATTTTGATTATAAGAGACTGCTTTAAAATTTTCTTTGTATAATTTTCCAGAGTAACAATAGAGCTGAATGTGAGAACTCAATATTGTGACCTTAGCAAGTAGAATATTGTCTTTAAGATGTATTTTAATTTGTCTTGTTAGAAATCACAGTAGAAACTATGACTCAAACTCTAATAAAATTACATGAAATTATAAGCCTAAAACTACTTGATCATTGAAAAATAGGCCATCAAAATAAGCATCAATTAGGTACTAAGAGATTGTTTAAAACTTTGCATCAGAAAAATTCTTAAAATTTGTAGCCTATTCATTGTCACAGTATTTTTAAAAAAATTGTGCATAATGATAACAATGAAGCATATTTTTCAGTCAATAAAATATATTCTATAGAAATATGCATCAAAGTCACTGATATGGTTATGGAGAATATAGGGTGAATAATGAATATAATTGAGAAAGGTAGATTTTAAAGATAGAAAAGAAGATCTTAAGATAGGTGAATATTTTTTTCAGAATTTCCGGAGGAGGAAAAATGGTAAAGCAAGAGCATTTTTTATTGAAAGTCATATAGGAGGATGTGGGGGGAGAGAAAGGGAGAAGTGCATATTCAAGAGGGAAATGAAAGCTTCTCCAGGTGGAAATAGGCAAGCACAGAAACATGGAGGAAACAAGCAAGATGCATGCTCAAGAGAGAACAAGGGGGGCTAGAACAGCAAGTCAGCTGCCTATTTTCAATTATTTGCAAGATAAAACAACTCTGCAATAATAAAACTATTTTAGCAATAATTGAAGTTCAAACAGCCAACTCCATCAAAAAATGGGGAGAAGAAATGAACAGAAGCTTCCAAAACGAAGAAATTCTAATGGCCAAACGGCATATGAAAAAGTGCTCTTCATCTGTAATCATCAAGGAGATGCAAATCAAAACAACGATGAGGTACCATCTCACACCACAGAGACTGGCACACACCCAAAACAGCAAGAACAACCGGTGCTGGCATGGATGTGGGGAAAAGGGACTCTCATTCACTGTTGGTGGGAGGGCCGACTAGTCCACCCTTTTTTTGAAAACAATATGGACATTCCTCCGAAAACTAGATATTGAGCTCCCATTTGATCCAGCAATAGCACTCCTGGGAATATACCCGAGAGACCGAAAAACACATAGCAGTAACACTATCTGTACTTCTTTATTCATCTCTGCGCTATTCACTATAGCTAGAATCTGGAAACAACCTAAATGCCCGAGAACAGAAGACTGGCTAAAGAAACTGTGGTTCATCTACACTATGGAATACTATGCGGCTGTCAGAAAAGATGAAATTATGAAATTTACCTACAAATGGATGGACATGGAGACTATCATGCTGAGTGAAATTAGTCAGAAGGAAAAGGACAGATATAGAATGACTGCATTCATTAATAGGATATAGATACCAGTGTTTTACTAAATGTGGGAAATGGTAATGGCAGATTAAAACTCACCATTAAATGTACACAAAGAGACTTAAGTGATAAATTCTAAATATCTGCAGGACTAGCCACAATGTGTAAAAGAAGAGGGAGAAAGATGCAGAGAGAGAGAGAGAGAGAGAAAGAAGGGAAACTGGGGTACCTGCTATTGAGGCAGCCTGGGGGTGGGCGGGGGGGGGTGGAGTACATTGGTGGTGGAAATGGGGCACTGGTGGAGGGATGGGTGGTGGAATACTGTTTTACCAAGAACCAATTATGAACACCTTTGTAATTGTATGTCTCATGGTGGTATAATAAAATAAATAAAAAAATTAAAATTGTAAGTAATGAATTCAAAAAAAAGTTTCAAAACTTATCTTTGTTTATAAATTTATAAAGATAGTGATCTTAGAAATGAAATCAGCAACAAATTCCAGTAAGAGGTCAATAGCATTTGACTCTCAGGATATTCAAAGCTGAATGAAACTCTATGAGACATGACATGACCATTCTTGCACTTACAGAAACCAAGAATGTGGGCACCACCTCCAACTCTTCCTGCTCCACCATTTATCGGGACACAAGCTTTCTCTATTTAATTAATTAAGTAACTTTGTTTCTTATTGAATTAACATAAGACACATAGTTATAAAGCTGTTCATAATCTGGTTTCAGTCATGGAATATCAGTCAATGTTCAATCACCCATTCCTCTCACCATCAATGTTCCCAGTATTATCCTCCCCCACCACATTTCTCTCTCTCTCTCTCTCTCTCTCTCTCTCTCTCTCTCTCTTTATCTATCTCTCTTTCTCTCTCGTTTTGGGCATCATGTTTTGCAATACAGATACTGAGAGGTTATCATGTTTGGTCCTTTACTGACTTTCAGCATGCAGTCTTATCCAGCGTGATCCTTTCCAACTATCATTGTCACAAAGTCCCCTTTTCTACCTAATTGCCTTTACCCCCAGCACTGGAGGCAGGACTTAACCATGGATTCTCCTGGCTATTGTTTCTACCGTCCTTGTGCATCGGTCTCATACTATTTTTTTTTAATATTCCACATCCAGACTTCCCTCTCGGCAGAACTCCACCCAGTGACAGCCTATCACAGCCCGTCTCATCAAGTTTCACCCCTGCAGCAGTTTTTTTTTCAATCCGGCCCAGGTATGCTGGTCCAGAAACTTACAGACATGGGGCAGAGCTGTTACTTGCTCTCCCTGTGCCCAGCTGCTCACTAGAAGCCCAGGAGGGATGGCTGGTTCTAGCCCTGGCCTGCCACCCCAGCAGAGCCGCACAACAAGCCAGATGACCCCACTCCATTGGGCCACCATTTTCCACATCCGGACTTCCCTCTCGTCAGAAGCCCACCCAGCGACAGCCTATCACAGCCAGTCTCGTGCAGGGGCACGGTTCATCTATAAATGCTATATTTAGAGGTGACTACAAGGGTATGCCACCTGCATGGCAAGCCTGGCGAGCTGCCCCTGTTTTATTTGATATGCCAAATACCAGTAATAATTATATTAGTTCATTCCCATGACCTAATATAATGGTTTTTTAAAAATTTTTATTATACACAGTGAAACATAAACAAGGTTTATATGGTTCTGGTAATAAGTATACCACCATCCCTCACAGTGCCCCATTCCACACAATGTATCACCCCATGCTCTTAATAACAGAAGCCCATTTCATTTCTCTCTTGTCTTTTTGTCTTGATCTTCCCTCTTATTTTACATTGTGGCTAGCCCAATATTTGGAGTTTATCATAAGTCTCTTTATGTATATTCAAGGTGAGTTTTAATCTGCATACCATTTCCACATTTAGTAAAACACTGGTATTATGTATTAATGAATCAGTATTTATATCTTCCTTTTCTTGATAAAATCATTTATTTTTTTTTTACCGAAAGGCTCTTTATGTTCCTGGAGTAAATAGATGCCTTTGGGCTCTACTAGCACGAGACAGGACATATGGAGATATTACTGGTGCCCACTCTAGCAAATAGATGATCAACAGGAGGGATAATGATAGTGATAGTGATCTTTGTTAGATGTGCATGTGAAAGTCAAAAAAAGCAAGTTTATGGGCAAATTAAAAAAAACACCTTTGAAATTTATCCATTTCCTTTACATCCTGCACATTATCCATATCCTTTTGTACCCATCACAATTTGACATTCATTTCTTAATTTTTATTTCTAATCTGATATCAGAAAGTGTATTTTCATGGGGTTTGGTAGCTGCCAAATGCTACTGTAATTCTGGCCCATTCAGAACACAAATAGAAATCCTGTTTCGCTATCATAGGACAGGTTTAGAATTGAACTTGTGTTCCAATTGTGAACAAAGAGTTTGGAGATCATTTTCGTTGTGATCTTTGAAGATACACCATAAATATTTTTTTTTAAGAATGTAAACTATAAAAGGCAAGAGAGATGGTTCATAAGAGGTATACAGAGCGTGGCTAGCCCAAGGACAACCTTGGTTTGTTATACAGTCCTTGGTACGTCAAGGTCCCCTGAAGACCTGATCTGTTCCTATTTGATCCTGGTGACTCTTAGCACCACATCACAGAACCAAGTACCAAACCGTCAGATCCATACTGCAGGCTGAGAACCTCTAGCATGACCCTGAAGCCCTCCAGTACCACTAGAGAGGCCCCTCTGATATAAAACTTCAAAGAAACAAACTTTAGGTATGGCTGGTTCTGGGAAGTTATACAAAAGAAATGCTATCTATTTTGTAATTTTTAAAAAAGTACATATGAAGGGCAAATCTATTTAATACTTTAAGAATGAGTCTCCAGAGAAGGAAAAATCCTGATTCTTTTTTTTTTTTTTTTTAAATTTATAAGCAAAATCCGATTCTTGATGGCATCAATGAGCTTCAAAATCAATTAGAATGACATCTTACTTCTGACCTTCATTTCAGCTACATATGACCCATACATTTTTCTTACAGTTCAATATGATTTGAATTTTTTTTTCTTTTTGCGTCACACCCAGTGATGCTCAGGGGTTACTCCTGGCTCTTCGCTCAGGAATTACTCCTGGCAGTTTTCGGGGACCATATGGGATGCCGAGGATCAAACCCCGGTCCGCCGCGTGCAAGACAAACATCCTACCTGCTGTCTATTGCTCCAGACCCCTGAATTTTTTTTTTAAGTTCATTTCATTATTGGCCTATAAAACCGATAGGAACAGTAAATGAATCTCTGGGCAGAGAAGCTTTGCCCAGCTAAAAGAGCAATATATATATATATATATATATATATATATATATATATATATATATATATATATATATAAATTAAAACATAAGCGAGACTGTGGATTCTCCTATCTCCAGCAAAAATGCCAATTCATAGACAAACTACAATCTGAAGTGGACCAAATCCTCCTCTTTTCTATAAAGCAAAAAGCCCCAATTCTATTTCCACAAAGTAAACATGATGGAACTTCTGGCCCTAGTTTCTCTCTCCAGGCGAGAGACTTTGCCTTAGCCTACACCACTTTACAGGTCACTGTGATTTTTCTTTGCTTTCCTTGGGAGGATGAAAAACAATGGGAGTCCTATTTCAGATAAAGTGGTTGAAATCTTCAGAGAATGACCATCCATAATCCATAATCCATCCTAGAGTCAATGATCTAGCCCAGTCATTATAAGGAAGGAAGTAAACAAGCACCCTTGGGTCACTGGGAAGATTAGATCTGGGCGCGGTGAACCTCTGTAGTTGGGGAGTGTCTTTTTCTTTCCTCTTTAGTTTTTTTGTTAAAAAACACGGTTACTTGCTCTTTGTATATCTTTGTGAATTCTTTTGTTCATTGTACCTGAAAGCCTGATGTTACCCACAGTATAGCTCAATGACCCTTATAACTGAGGATAGAACAAGAAAGGCAGTGTACACTTTCTCTAAAGGACTTTTTTGCTTCTTATTGGAAGAGGTAGAAAGTCACAGTTCACCGACTGTGCTGTGGAAGGCATAAGGATATCACGTAAGATTTACTGAATTCAACCTGGCAGCTGAATGTATTATAGTATTTTTAAGAACCACTGAAATTTTAAAAAAATGCATGCCTAAGTGCCATTTAGCTGCTTGTTTAAATGCATTTCATTGTATTCTGCTTAAGTTTCCTAGGGCCAGGCCAGGGAAGTCATCTTGATGATTTGGTAAGAATCACTAGTTCAGAAGTGGGAAAGATGGCATAGTGGATAGGACACTGACTTTACATATGGCCTACCTGGGTTTACTCTCTGGCATCCCAGGTGGCCCCTGGAGAGTCCCGTGTGACCCTCAAGGCCCCTGAAAGAGACTCTAATAAACAGCAGACAGACTCACTCTAGGCACTACCCAGGGTGGTTCAATCTCCTCACCTGCCCCCTGCCACCAAAAATGGGAAATTTTGTTTAGTATTTGGTCTGCTTGTACAACTGTTTTCAAGATATTCATTATGTAATATGCTATTTAAGGGCACATATTTATAACTGAGAGTAAATCAGTCCTGGAGCATTGATGTAAAACATAATACTTATAGCCAACAATACTGTTTTATAAACAGAAAATCTGTGAAGAGACTATTTCTTAATTGTCCCTCTAAAATGATAATGTTAGTTTTTAATTGTTCATTTGTCTTGAATGTCATAACATGGGCATTTAATTTTATTCCCTATTTCACCTATGTACCAAAATGCCCATTATACAAAAGTAAATGTCAGAAGAAGTGGTAGAAAGGAAAACTAAAGAACTTTCAGGGAATAAACATCTTGTTGACTTCCTTAGAATATAAATAAATTTTTAATGATTAAATAGTGACTGAGAGGTCATTATCACAGAGTGGTTCTGAATTGCAAAATCTTACATCATATTATACAAAAGAGCACACCAAGGAAAGAATGTGTAGTTCACACTCTTCCGTCAAATTTAAAACAAAACAAACTTCTTTAATTGAAACAAATTATTTGATGATTTTCTTTTTAATTTTTATCAACACAAATACTAATGAGTAGGACCCACCCAATTTGTGTATATTTTACATGCAGACTAGTAGAAGCTTTTTTATTTAGGAGTTATTTCAGTCAAACTTGGCTGCAAAAATAAAAATATAATTTGCTTATTTTTCATCAGCAGGCAGATATAAATAATCACTTATTCTGGCCAAGTCAATCAAAAAAAATTTTGCGGCCTCTAGAAGAACTCAATTAAAAAATCCTACTTTAGTATTTTCAGACTAGAAAATACGATGATAGTGAAAAATAAGCATGTTCTCTTTTATTATCAGAGAATAATAATATAAGCATCCTCTCCTCTTATATTATAAGCATGTTCTCTTTTATTATTTGCTCTCTTCTTTCTCTTCTGGTGTTGTTAAAGAGAAGAAATCTGGTGATAATAACATGACTTTTAAAGAAACAAGGAAAGCTATCAAGGTGGAAGAAGAGCTAGATAGAAAGCAAATGGGGGGCAGGGATGAAAGAATCAGAGAATATTAGTGGTGTAAAGGAGAGATGGAGTTAAACATCCAAACCACAGAGTCAACAACACAGAAATAAAGAAATTCAAACAGGAATGAGAAATCTTAAATATATGCCTTGTAAAGGTGGCCTGCTGGAGGTAGGGAGTGGAGGGAGAGGTTTGGTAGGAGGGAACCGGGAAAGCTGGTGAAGGGAAATGGGTGGGATTTGTACTAGAGGCATCGTATGCCCCAAACTAGCTAGAAATAACGTAAATCACAATACCTTCCTATTAAATAAAAGGAAACAAAGAAAAAAAACAGGTTTGTGATAATTTTCCTTTCATATTCTCAGCACTAACTTACTGATAATTTGTCATATGTTATTCTAGAATTTCAGTGCTCATTTATATAAAATATTTAAAATGTTGTTTATTCTGAAAAAGAATGAAAAGAAAAGTGACATCAGGCATCGAGGTTTCAATTATTAGGGGCCAGAATTAGTAAGGCAAATATTCCCCTTCAATCCTGTGTTCAATGATCACAGTGGCTGTCCTGCATTCAACCCCAAACACGACCAAGAGATCCCTGAACATTGCCAGGTGTGACCCATAAACAAGGAGAGCAAAGCGACTGTGGAAAGCAAGCATGCTCATACGCAGCGGAAACACCATCCCTACTTTTATGTTCATAGCAGCATTATTCACAATAGCCAGAATCTGGAAGTAACCAGAGTGCCCGAAAATCGATGACTGGATAAAGAAGCTTTGGTACATCTACACAATGGAATACTATGCAGCTGTTAGGAAAAATGAAGTTATAAAATTTGCCTATAAATGGATGGACATGGAGAAGATTATGTTGAGTGAAATTAGCCAGAAGCAGAGAGACAGATACAGAATGACTGCATTTATTTGCATGGCATAAATATATATGTACATATTATGATACCAATATCCAAGGTCAAGTGAAACATATATCAGGAGGTCTTGTCAAAGGTGGAAATTATCACAAACGTGTGGGAGTCAGAGTTTAGGTAAGACAGAAAATGGAACAGGGTGCTAATAATAGTCGAGGGTACTAATGCCAACCTAGAACTGAGCATTAAATAGAGGCAAAAGGATACACATGACAACCTTTTAATGTATGTTCTGTAATCCATAGTCTGGAAGGGAAGGAAAAGAGAAAGAGAGAGAAAGGGAAAGAAATAAAGAACCTGCCATGGAGCAGGGCTGGGGGAAGGGGGGGGAACCGGGGATGTTGGTGGTGGGAGATGGGCACTGGTGGAGGGACGGGTGCTGAAACACTGTATGACCAAAACCCAAACATGAACTTTTTAATTGTATATCTTTTTATTTGTATATCTCATGGTGGTATAATAAAATACTTAAAAAAATAAATAAATAAATAAAAACAAAATAGTTGGTCCATAGTTTAGTGACTGTTAGGAATAGAGGAAATACACAAAAAGTATTTAATATTCTATTACAAAATAGGTGAAGCTCCACTTCTCTACCCTCAAAATTAATCTTATATTGTTCAATACCACAATAGCAATGTTGTTTTCCATTTCTTTTAGTAAATTTCTATCCTACTTGACTTGTCTTAAATCCAACAATTGGGTTACTAGTCTTCATTTCATTCAGTTTACAAAGTTTGTGGGAGAAAATGCTGTAAGACCAGTTCTGCAAACAACAGTTACACTCTAAATCAAAGCGCTCTGATGGGAAACCATTCTTTAGGAAGTAAATTTGTTCAGTACTTCAATAAGACATCTTTCCATATGGTTTAGTAGTTTAAAAATATTTCAAAGTGGGATTGAATCAGTTCAGAATATTTTTTAATGTACAGAGCCAAAGGATGGAAGTTCTCAGAGGAAGGTGAGAGAGAGAGAGAGAGAGAGAGAGAGAGGGAGAGGGGAGGGGAGGGAGGGAGAGGGAGAGGAGAGGAGGGAGGGAGGGAGGGAGGAGGAGGAGAGGAGAGGGGAGGGGAGGGAGGAGGGAGGGGGAGGAGAGGAGGGGAGAGGGAGGAGAGAGAAAAGGGAGGAGAGGGGATGAGAGGAGAGGAGAGGAGAGGAGAGGAGAGGAGAGGAGAGGAGAGGAGAGGAGAGGAGGAGGGGAGGGGAGGGGAGGGGGGGGAGGGGAGGGGAGGAGAGGAGAGGAGAGGAGAGGAGAGAGAGGAGAGGAGAGGAGAGGAGAGGAGAGGAGGGGGGGGGGGGGGGGGGGGGGGGGGGGGGGGGGGGGGGGGGGGGGGGGGGAGGGAGAGGAGGGGAGAGGAGAGGAGAGAGGAGAGGAGAGGAGAGGAGAAAAAAAGCACTGATAAGTAAATACAATTTGTGTGAAAGTGTTTAGTGATCATTTTTAGAAGTGAAAGGTCACTCAGACTTGAAAAAGAGACATAAATATGGATAATGCGAAAGAGTTTAAATGATCAGATTTAACTGAAGCGTATACTCAGAGTTGAAAAGGAGCTTAAAAGGAGCCAGCTTCCCCACCTTGAACCATAAACATTTACAATGCACTAGAGATTAAGAAGTTCCTATAAATATTATGTCAGCCTTTCTCTCTCATTGTCTGTTATTAGAAATGGACCTACCACTGTGTGAAGACATCTGGAGTATTCCTAGCATATGCTATTGTAACCATTCTGGCATTTAACAGCTGTCAAAGGAGTAAGCACATTGCAAACATCTTGGCTGCAATTTTGCAATAAGTCTTAGCCCTCTATATCGAAGGAATGAGAAACCCATTGTGGGATGGTGGCTATAGACAGATTTCTGAGTTTCTACACTTCCTTAGTTTAATGTTGTAATAGTCTTCTGGTTTCAAAAAAAAGAGCAATCTTTTAAGAGTGCTTATCTGTTTAAAACATTTAGGATTCTAGATTATCTGAAACTTTAAATCCCCCCTTGTGGTGTTTTTGTTTCTGTGGTGATCCAGTATAAGCCTCTGGTTTCTGGATGCCTCATAAACATAAGTAAAGGGGGCTTATAAACTTCAGAGACCATGCTTAGGATCACTACTACCTGACTAAAATATGGATAGGTGGCAGATTTTAGAGACAAATGAAAGTAGATTTTTCAGGGATAATGTATTGTGAAGGATGGAAAGCAAGCAAGCAAAGAAAAAAAACATGCAATTTAGCTATTTCATGATGCATCTCAAAAGAACTCTATGCAACAGCAAATGTAAAGGAGCCACCAAAACAAACAGCATATAAATCTAAAGAAACAGGACAGAAAAACAGTATGGGAATCCATCTTATCATTCTATTTTCTTATTGTGTTATCCTATTCAGTCTGAAGTTGTTTTTGTGGTGTATGATTTCAGACTGTTTTCATTATACTCCACATCTTGATAAATATTTGATGGATTTTGTGGAGTCCTGGGGTGCCTGCTTATCCCTGGGGTCATACAGGCTGAGTCTCTGCAGAAGTGAAAGCCTTTTATTGTCACTACTTACCGCCCAAATTCTCAGCACTAAATGAGTGATACAATGAGATTTTTCCCCCTTAGGATTTACTAATTCTTTCTGCAAAGTGCTGTAAATTTTATTAATTTTCTCTGATTTGGGGAAAATGCTGCAGATATTGAGATCTGAGTCTTGTAAATATTGTCTTGGTTCTCATAAGTGTTTTCTGGTTCATAAAAACAGAAATGGTTTAAAATTAAAATGGCAGATTTGTTGTTAGGTTTATGAAAGCAAATCACAAAATTAAAATTTCAGAATCTATGATTTTCCAATTTTTTATCACACCTTCCAAGAGCACTTTCTCTAAATCAGTGATATATGCACACTTTCTCACAGTATACCTGATTCTGTATTTTGATGCTAGTAAAAGAGAGAAGTCAAATGTAGAGGGTTTCTCTGTACTTACGAAACGTTGGAAGAAATTTGATTCAGTTCTTTGTGAAATTCAATTTAAGTGAAGAAAGATTAAAGAACTTGATAGATTATTATATTTAATGTGTACAATGGACTAATTTTCCTGGAGCATAAATAGATTCAAACTCCTTTGGTGAATAAAAAATGTAAGTGCCTAAAATTAATCTTTTATTTAGTTTAGCCTATTACTAATAATTGATTAGGTTATTATTTAAAAGTTAACAAGTAGACTTTTCTAAAATAAATAATCAAACACGGGTCCCAAAATACATCTAGTAAATGTATGTGAGAATACTTATTCGAAAGAAAGGTTAAAATCACTTAACTATGGTGACTACACACATTATGACATGATTTTATTGTAGGCATATTAAAAATATACATTTGGGGGCCAGAGTGATAGCACAGCAGGTAGGGCATTTGTCTTGCATGCAGCTGACCGGGTTCAATCCCGGGCTTCCAATACGTCCCCCCCAAGCACCTCCAGGAGTAATTCCTGAGCAAATATCCAGGAGTAACCCCTGAGCATTGCCGGGTATGACCTAAAAGCAAATATATATATATATATATATATACATATATATATATATATATATTATATATATAATATATATAATATATATATGTGTGTGTGTGTTTGTCATCAAAAAAATTTAATGTCTTAATTTATTGACACCCCACACCTCAGTTCAGTGTTTTTGTGAGGACAATTTTATTTTGAAGACATAATAGAACTCCATGTGTTTTAAATTAAAATTTGGTCATGTCTCACAAATTTAATAATGAAAGCTATTTATATATTTATATGCATGATTGAGTTAGACAAAATGGGTATAAATTTGTGTTTTAAACTTGCTAATGACTCATAATGACATGTAGATTTAAATTCAAAGAGTGTTGGGGGCCGGAGGGATAGCCCAGTGGGTAGGGCATTTGCCTTGCAAATGGCCGGCCCATGCCAGCCCGGGTTCGATCCCGGCATCCCATATTGTCCCCCGAGCACCGCCAGGAGTAATTCCTGAGTGTAGAGCCAGGAGTAACCCCTGAGTATCGCCGGGTGTGACCCAAAAAGCAAAAAAAAAAAAAAAAATTCAAAGAGTGCAATAAACATCAAAAATAATAATATTGTCAGGAAGGGCTACAATGAAAACCTCTGGGATATCCACATATGCAAACCTTCCTCTTTCCTGTTTTGAGAATTATAAGTTCCTGACTAGAAAAAATTTAAACAAATAAATAAATAAGGAAGCTCTGTAAGCCAATGCATGCAGTTTAATAAAATATTATCGTATTTATATATTTATCTTGAATATTTCTTGAAACATGCTTGGAATTTGTGTCATATACATCTTTCATAAATTATTTTTTTCTAGATGTCCTACAAAGAGGATATATCCCATGAAGGGGACTAAAATTGATCTAGTTCTTACAATGCCCTTTGTTTCATGCTCAAAATTTATTTCACATCCTTGTTATGGTGTCTGGTCATCTTAAAAAAAAATATATATACATACATATATACATATATACATATATTATATATGTATTATTTTAACTGCTAGTGATGGTGACTTCACATATTAGGACTTTTTTATTAAAAGATGATATAGAATGATATAATACTTTTTTTTATAAACTATATTTTTATAAACACTATATTTTTAGAAGAAATGCATTTTATGTACAATGTCTTAATCATTTGAGATGTTGTGATCACACATACTAATAAACTTTTTATTTAAATTTAAATTGGTATTTTCTAGGTTAATTTGCTTAAACTAACATAGACATCCACTGCCAGGTATCTATCAACTTCCTTCTCTTATTAAAACAAAACAAAAAGAAAGGCTGCATTTTCTCCAATTTGTAATTTATATGCTAGAAATCCTGTAAACTTGATAGCAAATTCCTGTAATGACCTCGGAACTTTTGGATCCAGGCTCATGGCTTAATGCCCAATTTCAAATTACTGTTTCCATAACAGCCCTTGGGAATTGTTTCTTTTAAAACTCTAATAAGTGTTACTTAGATGGTTTCAACTTTTATTTCTTACCATGCTATTTTCTTTTGCTTCCAAATAACTCAGGGATTTTTTAAAATTTCCAAATGGTTCAGAGAATTCACCAATTTTGTATCATCCTAATTTTCTGAATTTTAATTTTATTTTCTTGTCAGTTATGTATAGGGACTAACTATGTTAACACTATAGTAATCTAACCCCACCATTCATAATCTGTGGCGATGACTTGGTAGGAGGTTAGGCCACTCCAGGCTATGTTCAGGGCTTATTCCTGGCTCTGTCCTCACGGACCACTCTTGGCAATGCTCAGGTACCTCATCTAACGTGAGTCTGAAGAGTACAAGGAAAGCAACTAACTGCTATCTCTCTGGTCCTCCATTAAATTTCCATCTGTATTTTCTCTATAATTGCTAATCCAACTATTTGAACAAATTGTTATTCCTGTCACCTTTTCTTACTAACTCTTTGACTAGGGATAATAGTGAGGCCTACATAAAGTTACAGAAATAGTATATAAAACTTGATAAAGAAAAAGACCTTTTAGAGAGTAGGTGTACATGTAGAACAGTTGTAGAAAATGTCTTGATTCTAGAAAAAATTATATAGAGCTAACATGTAATTTTAAGTTCTATGCTTACATTAAGTACATTATTGAAAAATGCAAAGGTAACTCTCTATAAAATGGCATGTATTATTATGAAATTAAAAAATAAATTTTATTAAAGTGCCATGGCTTAGAAAGGTTTCAATAGTTGAATTTTAGACATAAAATGCTCCCACATGAATCCCACCACCATTGTCGATTTCCATTCATTAATTTTCCCAGGTTCCCTCCCATACCCACCCACCAATCCCCATACTCTCCCCATACCCAAGTCTTTCCTCTTTTTAGACATCATTTTAAGTTCAGTTGTTATGTTTGGGTCTCACAATGTCAGTGTTTTTAACCCTATGGTTTGGGTATTTAGCTCTATCTTTCCTGAACACCACCAATATATCTGAAATTCCTTGTCCCTTTCCCCTCCCTTCCACTCTACTAATTCCCTTCTCCCTATGCTCTGGGTCAAGAGCAGTCTGGGCATCAACACTTTAATCCATTGCACTCCCTTATTCCCTCATTCAGTTATTCTAAATACTACATATAAATTGGTGGAATTATTTGGGGTCCTCCACGGTATTGGGGTCCATTGTGTTCCCTCATCATGCTCGGGGCAGTCAACTGTCCCCTTCAGCCAATTACAAAGAGCCATGAGCCCTGTTTAGAAAATCCAAGACTTTACTTCTTTCACTACACACCAACTGCCTCATCACGATATTCTCTCCCCCACCTTGCACCCCAAACTGAAAGAGATTAAATCCTATGGAGAAGCTGGGGGCAAGGTATAACCAAAGGTATAAAAACAGTGCATAAACCCCAGGAGGGGCCACTTCTTTGCTCCCCAAGGCTTATTAGATGCTCATGCCAATGAAAAGCAATGTCCCTGCTTTTCTCTCTCCTAAACTAGTAAACAATCATTTCAATGTTTCTAGCTTTCTTGTATAAACACAGTGAGAGAGGCAGGCATATATTACTACATTCGAAATTAAATATATAGGGTGATCTTTATGGAGAGGTCATGTCATATAGCATCATATCACATCATGATCAGACTATGATCCCCATGCCAGATTGATTGTTTCCATCCCTCTCAGGGTCTTGTCTTCAACAAGTCTTAAGTGCTCTACTCCAGTTGCAGCTTAAGGCCATTCATGGCTCATCTTATGTCAGTACAAGATGATTCTGACCTTGCTGTAAACTTTAGATCAGACCAGGGTTATTCTAAAAGTTGTCCCATTTCATAGTATGGGACAAACCAAGACCATCCAGTCCCTCATACAGGACCTCTCTAGGTGTAGAAGGAATTAATTTAAGAGTATTTGAGGCATTAGTTAGAAAATATAAATGGATGTTCAGAAGCAACTCAGATGTCCAGGAGCAATTCAGAGTAGAGTAAACCACAAATATACTGCTTCCACTCTCCTTTTTGTCTTTTGTACAAAGAAATCCTAGCGTAAATATATGCAAAAAGCTTGTAGGAAGGGAGAAAAACAATACCTCATTAGAAAAGCAAAAACCCAAGGCTAATATGTAGGGAGTAATCTAACAATAAGTGGCTTTATCCTGTCTTTGTCCTTCTGGCTTACTTCATTTAACACAATATCTTCCAGCTCCATCCTTGTTTTGATGAATCATGAATTCATTATTACTTACAGCTGCCTAGCGTTTCATTGTGTATTTACACCATATCTTTATGTTCCAATTATTTGTTATTGAATATCTAAGTTGACTCCAAATCTTAGCTACTGAACTGAGTGCGCAATGAATAATGGTGTTCATATGTGTTGTAGTACACTGTTGGCCAGAGCCTATACATCTTGCCTGGAGTTGCCTCCTACAGGCCACTTTGTAGATGGGACAGGGAAACAGTTTGATATATGGCAGTATATCTTACCATGTATTCTATGTTAGCTGGTATAAATATTTTCTCTCATGCTGCCACAATCATCATGGGACTAGCTAGATCTTACCAATATATTTACCTGGCCATGTTGGATCTCACGTAATTAGACCAGAGAGAAATGTTGTTTGCCTCCAAGCAAGCAAGCAAGCATGGCTCTCCAGTAAGTTTAAAGGCTAATATACAAAACAAATATGAAGTAAAGATGAGAATCTTGTGACGGCTTGGAGAAATATATACCTGGCTATGGAATATCCATTGGTAAAGTTATATGCACTTCCCCACTCTACCCTGCAGAGGCACTTCCAAGGCAGATCTTGGCTGGGTAGCATTAACATTTAAATGGACATAGGTGAGGCCCTGAGAAAAGATACATGAGGAGAATTAAGCCCAACTGCTTCCCGTTGGTGTGGGCGGTCTGAACTGAAAAGCTATAAAACCTGTACAGCTTTTGTCTTTGGTCTTTATCTCTTTGTCTTTTGTCTTTTCACCCTCTCCTTCTGTTCTCCTCTCTGTTCTCGTTCCTGCTGGACCTTAACATGTGGTGGCGGCCAAGATATCTTGGCCTAGGATTCTAAACTTACACCTGACTGGGGCCCAGCTAGGAACCTGTCTGGGGTTTGTCTATTGTTGGATTGTATACCAGAACCCATGAGAGTAAAGCCTTTTGAAACTTTGCTGGATTCTCTGTCTTTCTCTGTTCAATCCCCAGGTGCTGGAGGACAGGCTTAGCTAGCTTGGGAGCTTTGCTGTTTTATCCACTCACAGCTTAATCTATTTATGTGTTCTTAAACCAAGGTTCATTCTAATGAGAACTCTCTTCTATGTAAACACTGATAGAGGGTGTGGCAATTACAGAAGTTACCTTGATTCTGAATGAGTATCTTCTGACTTATGATTATACATCTAATAAGACTTCTATGTTATCCAGTTTGGACACAGATCTTCTTTATACCCACTGTACCTGGGACAGTTAAAATTTATAGGAGACAGCCACGCTGGCTACATTGAGACTATCATTCAAGATTATAGGAAGGATCACACTGTTTGTCCTCGAGCAGGTGAGTTTGACCCTTTCAGTATACAGAGATCAAGATACTCAGAATCACCCTGGTGCAGATAATAAATAAGAAGAACCTGTGGGTACCATCATACTGTAACAATTATAGACCTCATTCCCATGACCTGATGGAATGGTTTGAGGCTCTTTATGTTCCTGGAGCGCACAGATGCCCCTGGGCTCTACTAGCATGAGACAGGACACATGGAGATGTTACTGGTGCCCGCTCCAGCAAATCCATGATGAAAGGGAAGACAGTGATACATGATATTCACTGTATCACTGTCTTCCAGTTCATCATCGATTTGCTCGAGCGGGCCCCAGTAACATCTTCATTTGTCCTGTCTCAAGCTAGTAGAGCCCAAGGGCATCTGCTTGCTCCAGGAACATAAAGTGCTTCAATCCATTCAGGAATGAGGTCTATAATTGTTACTGGTATTTGGCATATCAAATACAACACGGGTAGCTTACCAGGCTCTGCCATGCAGGTAGCATACTCTTGTAGTCATCTTTAAGTCCAGCATTTATTGATGAACCGCAGAGCCGCAAGCATGAAATTAAGATGTATTGTTTTGTACCAGCCCCCTCTCTCCAGTGTTTTACATAATAGATAATCTCGGAAGAAGGGATTTGTACTTGGCATACTCCTTTGTTCATACCTATGATAGGGTGTGGCACCATCCTTCTACTTTTCTACTGTCTAGAAGCTGTTTAGGGTTCTTTGTTGACAGAACATTCCCTTTCAACAGTTAGGATTACTTTGGGTAGGTCTCCTCTTTGGTAGGACTCTCTCTTGGGTAAGATCTTCTCTCTTTGGTGAGAGACTGGGGCTCTCTTGTATGGTCTAAGTTATTTCCAGAGCTAGAGTTCTTTCATTATATTGGATTGTGGTGGTAGAGCTTTTGTACTACTAAAAG
This sequence comes from Cryptotis parvus, assembly GCA_021461705.1. Lineage (NCBI taxonomy): Eukaryota > Metazoa > Chordata > Mammalia > Eulipotyphla > Soricidae > Cryptotis > Cryptotis parvus. The sequence continues at coordinate 131,877 of JAJIBD010006260.1, read as the reverse complement.
CCTTTTTGGAACTGGACTGGACTCATGAGCTTTCATTCATTACCCTGGTGGCCTCGGAGGTAGAAGAGAACATCTTTCCTAATATATTTGGGGGACCCCAGCAACTCCTCGACACCCTGGAGCAAAAGGGGATCCCTGACTCTGCTTCTGGATTTTGTCAGGGCACTCAGCACTCCCCTGACAAGTGGAGGTTCCACTGAGATTCCTGCTCTGAACCTGGATTTTGCCAGTTGCCCAGTATGCCCTGACACATATGTACTACATAAATGCTTTTTTTCCTGTCCTGGGATAGATACCCAGAAGTAAAATTGCTTGGTCATATGGCAGCTCAATTCTGAGTGTACTGATAATTGCCCATACTGTTTTCCATTAGGGTTGGACCAGGCAATAGTCCCACTAGCAGTGGGTGAGCGTTATTTGAAATGACTTTATAGAGAAAAAAATAAAACTCTTTAGTAAAGTAAAATTATTTAGTAAAATAGTGTAAATATGTATCACTTAAAATACTCCAAATGAGTTGAAAAGTTATAATAAATTAAGATAAAAGGCACTCAACTTAATTTTAGAAAACTGATCATCAATTGATATGTCTAGCTATGAAATAATTTGGTCTACATATGAGTCATCATTAGAAAGATTCAATGGAAGTCTCTCAAAACTTCCTTTAGGATAAATAGAAAAATCTTGTCAACTAAATTAGATGTACTATGTACCTGATAATATATATTTGAAATTAACAAATACTGTCAAGTGTTCATTAATTAAATCCCATAAGGTCCAGTGAGCATTGCCAGGAATAATTCTTGTTGCAGACTCAGGAGTGAGCCCTGTGCATCACTGGGTATGGCCCAAAACTAAACAACAAAATGCCAACTAAGGAGGGTCTAGGAGTCCCTTAGAGACCATGGAGAGCCTATTGAAGTTTTGTGATTGTATGCATCAGTTTCTCTGTACAATGATGATAAGCATCTAATGACTTGAGGAACTAAGAAATATTGTTAAATAACAATATCTATTTTTTTCCTTTTGGGGAAGGAGAGCAAAAGGCATTGCTCTGGGCTCATGACTGGCTCTATTCTCAGGGATCACTCCTGGCAGTGCTCAAGAGACCATATGGGGTGCCAGTGATCCAACCTGTGCTGAGCACATGGAAGGCAAACACCCTACCTACTCTATTGTTCCTTCCACCATATTTTACTTTCTATTTTTAACTTATTATACTGTTTTCATTCATGTGCACAATGAATGTTTTAATATTCATATGTATTTTCTTGTATTCACAGTATCTTGACACCAAAACATTAGAAACAGCATCCAAGTCAAATATATCAATGTTGGTCTTCAAAATATAGATAATATAACTTAAAACTAAGTTAATCATATATGATGACCATAGATAAGTTATTCAAAAATCAGGCCAATGATATTTGAAATTAAGCCTCTATTATTGAAACTAATCAGAACAGTTAATTTAATAATACAGATTATAGTTGTCATAATATAGAAAACCTTCTTAAAATTAAAATAATTAGAAAAATATCACCCTACCATACACACACAAAGAAAGAATATCTATTTCCAAAAATTGGAAGTGAAAATTTACCTGGGTTTCTTAATATATGTTTCATTAAGTTTCTAATGGAGAGCAATATATCCACGCAAAAACATGTGATTTAGAAGTGTAGTTGATACTTCCTTTCTTATAGTTACATTAAAATGTGATAAAACTAAAATTAAATAAATACTAAGAGTTAAGACATAATCAGCTTTAGACAATTTTTATAAAATAGAAAGAAAATAGTCAAAACTTTTTCTTGTCTTGTTCTTTTCATTCTCTGCCAAAATGTAAACACTGATAAGAGTTCCCTCTGGAAACTTGTTCGGGAGTGATGGCTATTTTTCACACTATATTTTTGCTTAAACATTCATGTCTGGCAAAAAAATGATTAGATAAAAGAACAGCTCGTGCTTAGTGTGGGACAAATGAGTCAGAGTCAATTGTGCTGAGAAGGACTTTTTCTGTCTTCCTTAGGACTTATCTGGACTAGGTTAAGGATATTAGAAAATGACCATATACATTCTGGGTGATGCTGCCTGAAGTTAATTCAACTTATCATATGAAGTCTTTTCCAAAAATACTCGGCCCCGGACTCGGGCCGGGGCGGGGGGGGGGCGGCCAAGATACAAGAAATCAAAACTTTCTGCACAATCAAAATATAACAAAATTTTTGGCACTGTGTGGCTCTCCTTATAATACTCATAGAAGGGTTGGGAATATTTCAATCAGTTCTTTAAACATTATCCAAAAAAGTATGTCATCAATTATATGATTAACTTACTTTAAGAAAATTTACGTTAGTGTTACTGGTTTTAAATGTGCTCTTTAGCTGATTAAAAATTTAATTTGTATATTAGATGATTAATGTTTAATATAATTTTTGTTTTTAATACTGCCTTTGATGACTATTTCCATTGGAATGGATACTTCTCTGCTAATCAAAAGTACATGAAGTTTTCCAGGATAATAGTTTGCCAGTCTTAAAAGATGACAACTGATCTATCATTAATTAAATGCCTACGGAACAGTTTGCCAAAACTGTTTTCACTTGTAATGGGGCAGATATTTAAATTAATAATAGGTAACATTCCTTTCGAGCAAAGATTTATTGCTTCATTTATATAAGTTTAATGAATACTCAAACTATTCATAATGTAAATTGTATATCTTTTTTTTCTTCTTGGATCACACCAGGTGATGCTCAGGGGTTACTCCTCGTTCTTCTTTCAGGAATTATTCCTGGTGGTGCTTTGGGGACCATATGGGGGGACCATATGCTTTGGGGATCTGGGTCAAACCCAGGTCTGCCGTGTGCAAGGCAAATGCCCTACTGTCTGTGCTATCATTCTGGCCCCTCGTTATCCATATTATAAATGAGAAAATTGGGCCTCCAAGAAATGCAGTGCTCACAGATTCTATCAGGAGTGTTGGATTTTATATGTAGTAACTATAAGGTTGTGCACCAGCACTATGCCATGTATAAAAAGTAAAGTATTAACAAAAATAAGATATATTCTAAAAAAATGCCTTGTATGTTTTAATGCAAAATATTACATTAAATAATCAAAGATATTAGAGAAGAGAAATATACTCAAAAGTCAAAGAATAATTTAGTGTAAAATCAGCCATCAATGTAGAACATTAGTTATAGATTTTTATTTTTTAATAAAAATCACATGGCTCTCCTTTGTCATAGATTAGCTGCCCAAATATATGAAGATTTATCTCAGGCTTCTCAGGTCTATTCCAATTGTATGACCGTATATTCTTATTCCAATACTATGCTGTTTGGTGACTACAACTTTGCAGTATAACTTAAAGCCAGGAAATGCAATACTTGTCATCTTTTTTTTTTCTCAGAATTCCTTTGACTATTTTGGGAGTTTCGTGATTCTATTCAAAATTTATTACTTTTTTGTTCTAAGTTCTTGAATAATGTTATCATATTTTTTGATGGGAATAGCCTGGAATCTTCAAAGTACTTTGGGTAGGATGGTCAGTTGACAATGCGGATTCTCCCAATCCATGGAAATGAATTATTTTTCCACTTACTGGTGTCCTCTTCTATTTATTTTATAAATGGCCTTCTGTTTTTTTTCAAGGTATAGGCCTTTTGCATCTTTTGTTAAATGGCTTCCTATGTATTTTCATCCTTTTTTAGATATTATATTAAATGCTTTTAAAATTATTGAAATACATCAAGATTTTGAGCATTGAATTTGTAAATGACTTATTTTATTGTTTCTAATAGTTTTATTGGCGGGGTATTTAGGGTTTTCTATGTATAGTATCATATTACCTGAAAATAGTGAAAATTTTACTGACTTTTCTATTTGGATTTCTTTAATAATTTTCTTTTCTTTTCTTTCCCTTCCTTCCTTCCTTCCTTCTCCTTCCTTCCTTCCTCCCTTCCCTCCTCCCTCTCCCTCCTTCCTTCCTTCCTTCCTTCCTTCCTTCCTTCCTTCCTTCCTTCCTTCCTTCCTTCCTTCCTTCCTTCCTTCCTTCCTTTTCTTTATTTCTTTTTTGTCTAATTACTACATTGGGGAGTTCCAAAACTATAGAGAGGAAAGTGGATATCTATATTTTATCACTGACATCAAAGGGGAAAAAATTTTATTCTTTTGCTGTTGAGTAGGAATTTGACAACTGTTTTGTGTAAATGGCTATTACTATTTTGAAGAAATTCCTTCTATCCCTACTTTGTTAATAGTTTTTAACCCAAAATGTAAAGCATTTGCTGCATATATTGAACTTTTATTTTTCCTTACCTTGGTATCAAGCTATATAGCTTACTGCATTTATTTGCATCATTTACTGCATTAATTGAACTTGATATAGTATATTGCATTAATTGACTTGTATATTTGGATATATTGAGCTATCTTTGGATCTCACTTGAATATAATGTATATTGTTTTCACATGCTGTTTGATACGCTGTGAGGTTTGGTTTTCTACAACTTTTTTCTTTCTGCGTCACACCCATAAATGATCAGGGATTCCTCTTGGCTCTGCACTCAGGAATCACTCCTGGAAGTGCTCTTTCTTATCATATGGGGTACCAGGATGAAATTGGGTTGGACCATGTACAAAGCAAATGCTCTATCCTCTGTGTTATTGGTCCAGCCCCTCTAAAACTTTGTTATGGATTTTAGCATCGATAGTAACATCTCTGATTTCCTTATGAGGTAACAGTGACTTTACAATTAGGAAGTTTTCCCACTTTTCACAGATTTTAGAAGAGCTTGAGGATTACAGGTATTAAGTATTCTTTGAAAGCTTGACTTAGTCACCAGTAAACTGATCTGAACAGTGCTGGTCCAGATTTAATTTATGGGAGATTTTAAATTACTGTCTCAATTTTATTACTCATAAATGGTCTGCTTAAATTTTCTACTTTCTCATTCAGTGTTGAAAGGATTCAATGATTCTAATAATTATTAAGCCATTTCTTCTATGTTCTCTAGCTTAGCGGGATAGAGTTGCTAGTAGCATCTATAATCTTTGGTTTCTTATCAAAGATTATCAGCTGCAAATTCTCCACTCACATCTCTGATCCAAATTATTTGGATTTTCTCTTTATTTTTATATGTCTAACTCAGGTTTATTTATTCTTATTTTTTGTTTTGAAAAACCTGGTTTCGTACATTGATTCTTTGTTATTGATTTCTGCTCCAGTTTTTATTATTTTATTTCTTCTACTTACTTTAGGAATTTATTTGTAGTTCCATTTCTAGACTGTCAAGCTGTGCGGTTTGTGGTTATTGATTTGAGCTTTTTTTTTTTTTTCCTGGTGAAATATATATATATATATATATATATATTGGTGTGTGTATATATATACTTACACCAATGGACCAGATCACAAAAAATAGTGCTCAGGAATAACTCCTCACTCAATGCTCAGGGATTACTCTTGAATGGCTCAAGGTTCCATATGGGGTGCTAGGGATTGAACTTGGGTCAGGTGGGGGGGTCAGGCAAATGCCTTATCCCCTATGCTATCACTCTGGACCCTGATGTAAGCCTATAATACTATAAATCTTCCCTTTAATATTGGTCTCACTGTGTCCTATGAATTTTGATAATTGTTTTTTCATTCTTATTCATTTCCAAGAATCATTTAATTTGATCTTTGATTTTCTCTTTAATTCAACTATTAAACTGTGTATTGCAAGTTTCCAAATATCGGAGATTTCCTCCAACTTATTTTTTTAAATAGTTGCTGCGACATGGGGAGGCTGCTCTGCTCCTGTGGAGCCACGGGGGGGTGGGGGTCGGGCCACCCCGGGAGGGGGCCCCTCCTGGGGCCTCCGTTCTCCGAGCTTCTCTCGGCCTCACAGGGCCAGGGGGGTTTCATCGTGCAGTTTTTTATCGTTGTCGGGGGCCTGGGGGGGGGGGGGTTTTTAAATTAATCCTACTTTGGTTCGTTGTTCTTTTTTTTTTTTTTGATGAGTCTTTGGATTCTGTTTGCTAGTATTTTTGCTAGTATGCCAATCCAGATATTCACACACATGAGCAGAGCTGCTACTTGTTCTCCCTGTGCACAGCTGATCACGAAGCATCCAGGAGGGATGGCGGATTCTAGCCCTGACCCGCCACCCCAGCAGAGCCTTGCAAGAAACCAGAACAGCCTCCACACCATGAGGGCCACCATTTTCCACATCCGGATTCCCCCTCTCCTCAGAGCTCCACCCAGCAGAAGAGCTGATCACAGCCCAGCTCGAGGCTGCCACCCGGTTCATCAATAAATGCTCGAGTTTTGAGGTGACTACAAGAGAATCCCACCTGCATAGGCAGAGCCTGGCAAGCTACTCGTGTCGTATTTGACATGCCAAGTACCAGAAACAATTACAGACCTCACTTCCATGACTTGATGTAATGGTTTGAGGCTCCATTATGTTCCTGGAGCAGGCAGATGCCCTTGGGCTATCTCGCATGTGACAGGACGTATTGAGATGCTACTGGTGCCCGCTCGAGCAAATCGATGATCTACGGGAAGACAGTGATACAGACAGACAGTGATAACATTGTGAACTGAGAAGTTTCTTTAAATGCTTTCTACTTTTGCAAATTTATGAATATTTGAGTTATGCCATAACATATGATATCTTTCCTGGAGAACGTGTATTTGATTTCTGAGCATGGAGGACACTGTATATGTTAATTAATTTCATTTCTTCCAATTCATCACTTAGAGTTCTGCTTCCTTACTGGTACTCTATTTCAATTTATTCAATGATGAAAGTGGGGGTGTGGTAGTTACTCATTGAAAAGTGCCTTTTTCTGTCTGTTAGAAGGAGCTTTATAAACATTGTTGACCATCACTTGGTGCATATATTTTGATGTGTTAGGTCCTATTGATTGATTTTTAACCAGTAGGTTACATCCATCCCTACATCTTTTTACTTTATTTTTCTTGCCAGCAATTTGATTTGATATAACCCCGGCTCCTGCTATTACCCTGCAGTGCAGGAATCACCCAAACTATCCAATTGGTATCCTAGAACCTCCATGGCTGCACCGGAGTGCTCAGGGGAACTTATGGTGACAGAGAAACTGCAAGGTGTATGTGATGTAAGGTTGGTCACACACTAGGCACATATTCAATTCCCTATGCTACCTTCCCATAACTGCATATTTTAGTAATGGTGATTTTTCCAAATAGCATAAATCCAAGAACTGGTATAGTAAAGCAAAAAAAAAACCCTCATATTTGTTTGTTTGTTTACTGCATCCTGTAAAGTTTATCTTCTCAGTCTTTGTTCAGGGGGTCTCTGAAAGCGGCAGACATGTGCAGATGAAGACTCAAGGAGAGGCTTGATCTCCAGCGGTGTGGCAAGGGACTCTGCATCTAGGCAAGAGTCCTGTGGACGTTAGTGCCACTGACCACCTGGGCAAAGTGACTTCCTGGGTTATCCACACTGGATATTTTTCTTATGCTTATTATTCAAATGTTTTTATAATGTGCTAGAGTTACTTGAGTTCGTCAACTATTCATAAAAGCATAGCATTATCATAAGTCAAGGAACAGACACATAGAGCAATATTGGGTTCGGTGCTTGCCTTGGAATCTCAATTTTAGGGACTACATTTCTTGAGATTGAAACCACTTGGGACCTGGCTTCAATCTCAAGCACTCAGTATGATCCCCTGTGCATTGTCAGAAGTGATCCCTGAGTATAGAGCCAGGAATAAGCCCTGAGTACTGCCAGGGGTGGCCCAACCCACCCTTCCCTCCACCCAGTGTGTTATATTATACACAGCAAATGTCTGTATTACTGTGTAAAATTCGGTCCACATCTACAACTTTAGATTCAACTTGGAATGTAAATATCATTGTTTGACAAAGGAAGAGACATTATGCAGATAATCTTAGGTTTGCCAAATGATTGCAAAGATTGGAGAAGGTAGCATTGTCCTCTCAGTTGTTCTGACAACACCCTCCTATTTATAACAGAGCAATCAGGAATTTGATCACTTTACAACTTGCATAGCCTTCCAAGGAAGAAAGTGTTCCATTTCTCAGATTTTATTGCTCTGTGAATATATCTTATTCATGTAACCAACATATAGATACAAACCTAGAAGTAGAGATTGCAAAAATATATAGAAATGTAGTCTCTAAAATTGAGATTCCAGAATACTCAGATATTCTTGATGTCCCAGATATCTGGAACAAACATCTCTATACAATATAGTGTTATATGATATACACTGTGCCGGTGTTTCAACTCTATATGATCAGACTCAGTAGGGTACAAATTTTAGGAATTAAATGTATCAATTAAAATAAAGAGCAGGAATTCAGAGTCTGGATCCTTTGTTTTTTAAGCCTATGCATCCCAATAAGTGCATTTGTTATACACAGCCAGACTCAAATATAGTCATGTTTCATAGTATACAGCTTGCTTAAAAGTAACTCTAGACTTCTTTCAAGTCGGTGTTCTCCCTTAAACATGTGTATCTCTAGTTCCACTTTTTTTTTTGGGTCACACTCTGGCGATTCCAGGGGCTCCTTCTAGCTCTGCACTCAGGAATTACTCCTGGTGGTGCTTAGGGGACCATATGGGATGCCAGGGATCGAACCCAGCCAACGTGGGCCAGCCTCGTGCAAGGCATACACCCCTACCCGCTGGGCTATCACTCCGGCCCATCTTTTTCTATTTCTGAGAAGCCCCTATTTTTTCTTTGTTTTTTGACTTTCGGTTTCACACCCAGTGATGCTCAGGAGTTACTCCTGGCACAATATGCTCAGGGGACCATAGGAAATGTGGGTTTCCACCCCATGTCAGCCGCATTTGTACAAGGCAAACACCTTAACCTCTCTACAATCACTCAGGCCCCACAAGTGGTCCAATCCCTCATCTTTCCTCACTGTATAGAGCTCTGTAAAAAATTACTTCTATTTGTGTTTAGTGAAATCAAACTGCTAATACAAAAAAATTATGTTTCAAGACTATAATCGAAAGTGTATATGTAGACAGAAAGCCAATTTCTTTTCTTCCATGAGTGATTTTTAGTGACTACAAATTATGAATGACTGTTTAAAATACAAGTTGCATTCAGATGAAAATATTCACTTTATTTGTCAGCAGTAATTGTTATTAAAAATTCCCCCTTTCACACTATTTAATTTAAATGCTATCATGTTTTTATAATGGATGACATAAACAAAGTTATATCTTTTGGCACAAATACAATTGTTGGCTATAGAACTGAATCTTTCTTGCTCTCTCATTATGTTGTTTTCATATTATTATCTAACTAAGCAACTAAACACTCAGGCAAATCAATCATACAAGAGGAACTCCTAGAATTGATAAATACAACCAGATGCCCCAAACCACTAGTTCTTTTTTATTCTTAGCATTGAGTTTTCCTGGGAATGTATCATTTCTGAGGGACCATCCTACCTATTTAAATATACACAAAGGAACTGTGCCTTCTGAGACATTTTGTAGTTTGGATTCACATATTCACACAGGAAAAAAAGGAGAATACAAACTTTCAGGAGATCTGTATAAAAACATAAAAAATGCTAAAAATTGTAGCTATTTTATTATTAATGTTCTTTGAGTTAAAAACATTATAACTTAATTTCCTTTTCCCATTTCCCCATGGCATACCATGATTCTAAATATGCATTTTATCAGTATACCTTCTATTAATGAATCTTTTGTTCTGGCACCACCCTAATCTTATAGGCCATGCAAATCTTCTTCTATTATCCTCTATTTGATTCTATTAAGGAGAGGATTCCCTACATGTACTTGTAAAACTCTAAGAAGAGTTTAACTAATAGTAGGGATGACGCTTTAGCATCATACCTAACAATGGCAGCATCAACTCAATAAATGCAGATCAATTCAATGAGCCTGCAACCTAGAAGGGCTTGTTTAGCAGTAATTTTGAAGAAATTGGATTAAAGTTCTCAATGACAAAGAATTATTTCTATACCTTCAAAAGTAATCTCTGATCTGAAGATTTTGATCTATGATTAAAGTCAAATATTTACATTTCTTTTGGTGTATGCAATGACCTTAAACAATCGTGAATCATATGGGAATCATGTTAATCATATTTCGTCACTGAGAAAGTTTACACCTGGGATGGAAGGAGTGGATGGATGGGTCCCTATGAAACTCTGGGTTAGAACTGGAGTCTGCTGTCCAAGACAAGTGGCTACATTGAAATATTAACATATTGACCAAGAACCTTGTTCCAAGTCATAATTTGTGTTGACTAGCTGGGCTATATAGAGTAGGAATGAGATAAAAGAAGTTAAAATCACTTTGTTGAGCTCAATGACTCCATTGTGAGTTAGAACAATCCTCATTATCTTTCTTCTAAGAAAACATCTCTCAAATATTTTTAGCAAATTAGCTTTAACAAGCAATATAAAATAAATTACCTAGTTTCTACTTAGGCAGATTCAAACAGTGGTTGGGAAGATTTGAAATAATTGTTGTCCACAGTTACAATAGTAGTGGGTTTGGTATGTACGTAAGAAATTAACATGAACATCTTTGATAAAAATGAGTAAAAGGCACACTACGTTTAGTAAGTTCAATAAGTGAAAGCAATAACACAGATGGTCCAATGGCACATAACAACACAGTATAAAGGTCATGACCTTAGTAATACCATTCTGAGATGTATGTTGTAATAAACAATATCAGTGGCTGCGAAGGGAGAACACTGGGGGGCAGTGGGTGGGAAATGAGGGCCTTTTTGGCAATATGGATAAATTGGTGGTTGGACTGGTGTTGGAATATTGAATACTTGAAACAACTGTACTGTGAACATCTTCATAGATCACAGTGTTTAAATATTTAATTAAAATCATTTTGTTGAATGCATCCCATATTTCATGTATACAAAATAACTTACAGTCTTGGTTCATGCATGTCTACATACATACACCTAAAATCTGATATCATCTGAGTGATAAATTTCCATTTGACTTCAAATTCCGAAAATGATAGATAAGGAATGGAAGTTCTTCTGCTGATAATGAAGTAAATCAAAACACGGTTGCTGAAATTTATGTTAGATATGATTTTAGGAAGGAAAACTCTCAGAAAATAAAAAAAAACTTTAGGTAGTGTCTCTAGAGCTCCATTATCCACACTGATTCCAGAATAGTTCACAGAGGTCGAGATTAACAATGCTATTGACCAACTCTAAATACAAAGAGACAATTCGGACCCTAGACCTTGCAATCCAGAGCAAACCACTTAAGTTAACTCTTCATTTTGTGGAGTTTCTTTTCTGATAGTACACACTTTTGAAGATAGTGGAAACAAGAAAAATTAGCTACTTTTTCATTGACTAAGTGTTAGCTTTGTACATTCAAAAGCAATCTATGATCTGATTCCCAGATGATTCATGATTATTAGAGGACTTTGCATACATAAAAGTCAAATTGAAATATTCTCATTACAGAATATCCAGCCACAGGAGTAGAAAATGTTAGTGGGGGATACAGGTGTGAGGAGACAGAGAGAAACAGAGATAGAGACAGAGAGAGACAGAGTTCAATAAAAGTATAGGGAGAAAGAAAAGATGGGTAAGTGAGAAAGAAAAGAAGATAAGGGGATAAAGAGAGAATAAAGGCTGAGGAGAAATTTGGAAATCAGAGGCAACGTCAATGAAATATCCAGAAAATTCATCTAAAAGCAGTTACCAAATAAAGATATTAGATAATTAAGCTGTGTATATTGAGAAGTAAATATTATGAACTAAAAGAACTGGGATTTTTTTAAAAATGATGTTACAGAGAAAAATACTAAAATAGTGAAGACTAATATCTAATTGATTGGATGTCACAATATACAAAATATGGATAAATAGATTATAAGTAAAAGAGAATACTGATCAAATTATCAAGAATAATTTCTGAAGAAATGCAGGATAAAATACAGAAAGCACACACAAAGTGAAATAGAATTTCTAACTCTTTTTGTTCTTATTTTGGTGTTTGGGCCAAAACCTTGTGATTCTCAGGTCTTACTATTCCTGGCAGTGCACAGAGGACTATTTGGGGTAACCGGGATTACAACTGGGTCAGCAGCATGCACGGAACACGTCCTCACACTTTACTATCACTTGGCCCAAGGGTTAATGATTATGCAAGTAGAGTTCTGTGGAGAAAAGAAAACACAAAGATAATAAGGAAAAATTTTTCCAAAACTGAAGGAAAGAAACTATTCTTTTAAGGATTTAATAATAACAAGCATTATTTCAAAACAGCACAAAACTATTCACATCAGATATAAATATACAGCTGTTAAAAAGTAAGACAGAATTATCTCAAAGGCATGAGTAAATATAAAACTATATCTACTGTTAGCAAAATTTAGAATAAGAAAACAAACTGTAGTATTTCTAGCTACTAAAAATAAAAAAAGATTTTTTTTGCAGGTAAATTCTCTGCTTCAGTTTTATTCAAAATGCATTTAGTTATTAGTTTTAAATATTTTCTAGACAAATATTTACCTAGAAAATATTTCAAAATAATAACTAAATACATTTTGAGTAAAACTGAAGCAGAGAATTTACCTGTAGAAAATGTTCCTTAGACTAAAAAGAAGTTATTAGTTGTAAATATATTTTTTACTGAAAATAAATAAAAAAGCATACCATTGACATAAATTTAGGTGCATTCTTTGAAATAAATAAGTGCATATGTTGGAGAAAAGAACTGAAAATAAATACAGTAGTACTCTAAGTAGAAAAGGACTGAAAATAAACTACCTAAGTAGAAATTAAAGTGATATCAACAAATTGAGCCTGTATGAAATTAAGGAACAAAAATACAGATCCATTAACATCAGGAAGAAGTCAGCAAAGTTTTATATTTCGAATAGATTCCCATTGCTGAAATCCAGGAATGTTGTATGAAAAGAAATTACAAGTTACTTGATCACTGATCACTGAATCCCATTATTCTCGATTTGCTCGGCGGGAGCCAGTAACATTTCCACTGGACTATCACTTGCCAATGTAGCCTAAGGCATCGGTTGATTCAGGAATATGAAGAGCCTCAAATCATCCTTCAGGGTCTTAACAAGGAAGTCTGACCATCTTGTAGGTGGGCGGCCACGTGATCTTTTGACATCCCGTGGGATCCAGTGGTAACGGCTCTAGTTCGCGGTTGTCTCCAAATCGCTTACATGTCAGACCATCTGATTTCGATGCCTTGGCAACGAGAAGCGTCCTGATTCTGGAATAGCGACAGAGGTCAGAACTCCGGATTCCTCCACGAGGGGCGTGATATTCAAGCTAGCTCTTCGATTCTTCTGGGAGACCGAAGAGCATTCTCATCCTGCTTCTAGGGCCCAGGTCTCTGAGGCGTATGTTAATGCAGGGAGAATGGTGGAGTCGAAGAGATGTGCCCGGAGCCGGAGGCTCTTTGTCCTTTTAGCTATTTCTTCGATGCCTTTGATGGCATTCCATGCCGCTCTCTTCCTCCCGCGCAGCTCAGGTTTTAGGTCATTCATCATGTTGACTTCTCGACCTAGGTACACATAACTGCTGCATTCAGAGATGTTTGTTCCTTTGAGAGTGAATGGGGCCTCAGGAACTAGTTCATTTTTTCATGAAGTCTGACCATCTTGTAGGTGGGCGGCCACCTACAAGTAACAAATACTATCTATGTTTAATTGCCATGTTGCAGGTGTGACTGTGGTGCCCGGCTGTGTCGGCAGGTGACAGACAGGACACAGGCTTGTCTATACCCAGGGCTTGCCCCGTGGGTCCTGGATGGTTGAGGGTCTGACATAGAAAAGGACTGGGTCCCTTGGGGTGAACCCAGAGCCACAGCAGAGCCTGGCAAGCTACTCGTGGTGTATTCTATTTGCCAAAAACAGTAACAATAATGGACCTCATTCCCAATGAATGGAGACCTAACTGGAGCCTGCTCAAGCAAATTGATGAACAATGGGAAGACAAGTGATACAAGTGAAATTGCTATCACAGAACATCTACAAACATTATATAAACCTTAAAAAGGAAGCTTGAAATAGCTTCATTAAAATATTAATTTTTATGAATTGTAAAATTTATAAAAATAAACACTAAAATGGCTGCAAATAGATATAGATTCTGTTACTCCTATGTAATTAAACCAACAAAACTCATAAAGGAAACTTCCTGGAAAGCAAAGGTCCACTCCCAGAGAGCATTAACTTTCTTAGTATATGAGCCAAAACTGCTTTTAATTTTAAGACTTGCAAAGCTTTATAGGAAACTATACTCTTTTCCTAAACCTAAATAAAAATTTAGCAAAAAATAAATCATAATTTAACCAATTTGATTTTATTTCAGACAACAATGTGAAACCAGTTCTAGTGTGTTTCTGTTTCTCAGAGAAATGGAGTTCTTACCCATAAGCCATCGACTATTAATTATGAGCAAGGTTCTGTGGAAACTAAGAAGTCACAAGAGCTTTCAGACTCATTAGCCCCACAGTGAAGTCAGAATAGGTATATAGAGACTAAGAAAGTGGTGCACCAAAAAGCAATGTATAGTAAGGTAAGTTTGACAAGTTTTTTTATATTCAATATATTCTTTTTACTCCTTTTTAATTTACTTTTTATTGAATTACAGTGAGATACACAGTTACAAAGTTGCTCTGACAATGTCCCATCAACCATCCCTTCAACAGTGGACATTTCCTACCACTAATGTCCCTAGTTGTCCTCCCAACAGCCCCCGGCCTTTAAGACAGACTCTTTTTCTTCTCTCTGTCTGTCTCTGACTCTGTCTTTCTCTAACTCTGTTTCTTGTCCTCTCTCTCTCTCTCTTTCTCTCTCTCTCACTCTTGCTCTCAGTCTTTCTTTCCTTTTTGGGCATTTCAGATACTGAAAGTTTAGGAGGTTTGTTCTTTTAGCTCTTAAAGGAGCTACTCAACACTCAGATCCTATCCAAAATGATCATTCCCAACTATCATTGTCATACTTGTCCCTTCTCTATCCTAACTGCCATTTTCCCCCTGGACACTCTTACGGAAAGATTCCAACCACTGACCAGTCCTCTGGCCCCTATTTTCTCTGGCCATGGATATTAGTCTTTCACTACATATATATTTCTATATCCCCCAAATGAATGCAGTAATTCTGCATATGTCACTTTCCTTCTGACTCACTCTTCTTAGCATGATACTCTCCGTGTTCATAATTTATAAAGAAATTTCATGACTTCATTATTCCTAACAGCTGAATAGCATTCCATTTTGAAGATGTACCATCGTTTCTTTATCCAGTTGTTTGTTCTTGGGCACTCAGTTTGTTTCCAGATTCTGTTTTCGCGAAGAGTGCTACAATGAACATAGAAGTGTAGATGACATTTCTGCTGTTTGTTTCTGAACCCTAGGGCATATTCCCAGGAGTGGTATTTATGGTCAAACGGGAGCTCAATCTCTAGTTCTTGGAAGAACGTCCATATTGTTTTCCAAGAAGGCTGGAAGCAGTCAACATCCCCACCAGAAATTAAAGAGAGTCACTTTCTCCCTCATCCACACCAGCACTGGTTGGTTCTTGTTATTTTGGATGTGCCAGTCTCTGTGGCATGAGATGATATCGCTTTGTTTTGATTTGCATCTCCCTTATGATTAGCAAAATCGTTTTCACACTGAACTAAGACTGATGGCAGATAGTCACATCTAGACTTAGATAAAGCATCTCGGATCACAATCACCAAGCAGAGACAAAGTATTGTCACAAAAGAGAGGGGACAGTTAAGGATTTCATTCTCTGGTTCATCCATGCCACCCAGGACAAACTGATCTCTTACCCCCTTGCACTCAGCATTCTAAAATAAAACTAAATTCTCAATTGAGGGTCACAGAAGCTCCTGTTGTAAAAGCAAAACAAATGTCAGTAAGAAGTTAAATATGATGATATGAGTAAGAAAGAAAATTCCCCAGAAATTAATCTTAGTTCCAGTGTAATTGGGAATTTGATAGATAATAAATCTAATATTACTATAGAAAGAAAATCAAGGAAATGCACAAATTGCAAAAGTAACAAAATAGAGCTCCAATGAAATAATAAAAGAAATGCAGAATAAGAGTGAGTTCTTTAACAAAAAATGAAAAAATTAAAATTCCAGGTTGTTGTTAATGCCAAGAACAATGAGTTCATTGATAACCTTCATAATGAATAGGCTCAATCTCACAAGGAAGTCCTGTAATAACTCAAATAGAAAAGGAGAAATAGGTTTTAAAACAGAAACTCTTCAAGAGCTATCAGACTGCATTATAAATGGAAACACAGAATTGTAATATTTCAGAAATGAGACAGAATGAGGGAGAAAGGAGAGATGAGTAGAGGGAGAGAGAGAGAGAGAGAGAGAGAGAGAGCCAAGGAGAGAATGAAAGTCAACATTTGCAGTCAAATGAAAGTGCTACAGAAATTCAGGTGCTCTATACTACACCTAAATTTCTAAAATAAAAAAGATACATAAACATTATTGTTAAAATTTCTAAATTCAATAACAAGAAGAAATTATAATGGTCTCTAGTGGAAAATGCAGTATACAAAAATATGCGGATAAGGTTATTCCCAGACTTCTTGACAAACCAGGAGAGAGTAGAACGATATGCTCATACTTTAAAAGATAGCAATCTATATTCGAGAATATTTTAACCTTAAAGGTTACTGTAAAGAATTTCCAAGTCATATTAATCAGATATTTATTTTATTTGGGACTTCCCTGCAAGAATGTTAACAAGAAATTAATTATAGGAAAAAAAAAGCAACCAAACATAAAACCTTAATTATGGTAATAACTAAAAGGATTTATGCTGCTAGAAATCTAGGCCCCACTGGGCCTGAACACAGAATTTACCATGAGTGTGTGAAGCAGTTTATTGGAGCAAAGCTAGTTTATTGAAACATTGTTTCAAATGAAACAATGAAAACAGGACAGTCTTCCAAAGAAATATGTTTAGCTAGGGTTCACAGAGGATTCTTTTTCTTTCCTTCCTTCCTTCCTTCCTTCTTCCTTCCTTCCTTCTTCCTTCCTTCTTTCCTTCCTTCCATCCTTCCTTCCTTCTTCCTTCCTCCTTCCTTCCTTCCTTCCTTCCTTCCCTTCCTCCTTCCTTCCTTCTTCCTTCCTTCCTTCTTCCTTCCTTCCGTCCTCCTTCCTTCCCTTCTTCCTTCCCTCCTTCCTTCCTTCCTCCCTTCCTTTCTTTCTTACTTCCTTCCTTCCTTCTTCCTTCTTTCCTTCCCTTCTTCCTTCCTTCCTTCCTTCCTTCGTTCTTTCCTTCTTCCTTCCTTCCTGCCTTCCTTTCTTCTTCCTTCCTTCTTTCTTCCTTCCTTCCTTCCTTCCTTCCTTATTCCTTCCTTCTTCCCTCCTTCCTTCCTCCTTCCTTCCTTCCCCTTCCTTCCTCCTTCCTCCTTCCTTCCCTCATTCCTTCCCTTCTTCCCTCCTTCCTTCCTCCTTCCTTCCTTCCCCTTCCTTCCTCCTTCCTCCTTCCTTCCTTCTTCCTTCCTTCCTTCCTTCCTTCCTTCCTCCTTCCTTCCTTCCTTCCTTCCTTCCTTTCTTCCTTCCTTCCTTCCTTCCTTCCTTCCTTCTTTCCTTTCCTTTCATTTTTCTGGGGAAAGGATGTAGTTTTTAGTGTGGATTTTTTTTAATTGCCTTTAATGTAGATAAAAGTCAAAACTATTGATACAATTCTAGAGTTAAATTTAATTAGATCACGAAGCTCCAATATTAGGAGATAAGTTTAAAATATCAATTATTTTTAATGTGAAAATTGCTTTTTTTGTTATTGTGGGTATTAATGTGAAAGTGGATTTGTCTGTGCTCGTGGGTTCTGGAGGATTGTATGAATGAATTACACACAAAACTCAGAAGGGTGAAAGTTAGTTTAATGTACAGAGGATTCCAGGTCCCTTCCCCAAATGTCTAGCCTCTCTATTACCTGTGAACATATTCCTGGCTTTGTCCCACATAGTCTAATCACATTCCACAACAATGGCCTAATCCTGTTCCTGTGCTGCTTTCTCAGTGCCTGCTGCTGGACCTCCCAACTGCACCCCAGCGGTCCCTGTTGTCCTGTCCTGGCTTTCCTTAGTCTCCAGACTCTACCCTGTACACGTGGGTGAGACTCCTGTGCTCAGTACCTTGCCTATACCTGGGCATCCGTGCCCTGCCTGAATCTGGTCTATCCTGGGCATCCCAGCCCTACCATAACCTGGGCCCCTGAGCCGGACACATACCTGTATCAGTTCTTGCCTGGCCTTCTGAGGCCTATCCATACTGGGCCCTGTACCTGAGCATGCTGCCCTACTTTATCCAAGGAGACAGGGAGGGAGCCAGTTGGGAGTAGCTGGCCAGATAGTGAGAACACTACTCTTCTTCCCTTCACTCCAGAGGAGGGGCGTAGGGTTGTATTTTATTTGTTGCCAAATCCCTCCTCCAGGTATCCCCTTCTACATTTTGATTGGCTACCTCTTCCATAGGTGGGATTAGCTACCTGAGACCTGAGACCTAAGTTCCTTCTTAGCTGTGTCATTGGTAGTGCTTTTTATTTATTTGTTTTGTTTTCCAGTGAGAATAATTTATTTGGATTTAATGAAAGCCATCCTGGGGTGGCAGGCTGTGCCAGAGATACTTTGGGTGCAGCAGGAAGGAAAGAGAAACAGGCATTGTATTCCTGCAGAGATGGTGGTCTGCTCACATAGACCTGCTCTTCCAATTATCAACTGAGTCTCCAAGAAGACATGAGTCCCCTTGCCACCTTGAGAGGTACAAGGCCACCATGCCAGTCAGCCACGTTTACTAGCTGCCTGTCACCAGAGCCAGAACCAGCTGCACCCTGAAGTTAACCTGTTCTTGGACCTTTATCTCCCAGAACTGGAATCAGTTGCCAGATATCTTCCCTCGGGGTGCAGGTGACACATTCAGGGCTGTGCGGCCATGTGGTGAGGACAGATCTCTTGGGACCCTGGACATACATGGACATCTGCCACAAGTACATGAACTGGTGGAATCCCCAGGGACCCTCTCGGAGCTTCTGTGAATCTGTAAGGGTACATCCAGCTATTGCACCATAATCACTCAGGCCCGTTCTCATGCTCGTAGATGCCAACACCAGAAACCATAGGCAGGTACTCTGGGGGCTGCCCTGAGGGCGGAAGAGCCTCTGCAGCCATCTCAGGGTTCCCCCTGCAACCCTGCCATTGACTTCACCTATGGTTGTAAAGCCAACCAGGGACTGAGGATCTAACAATCTCCCAATGAAGTTCTTAGGTACTTGTCTGAGGATTTACTAAGCTGTTTGTTGCTACTTGAGCCTACCATGTTATTTTTTTGTTTGTGAACTTTAGTTGGCTTCTATATTACTTCCACATCTGATCTGGTGTGCTCCTACTGGAATCTAGGTCTAGAGATTTGAGGATCTATGGTCTGTGCTATTGAGTTGACATGTTTGTGGCAGTGAGAGGTAGGTGTAACTACTTGGCCTTTGTAGAATTATAGAGCTTTGTGGGAGGTAAGTCTCCCCCACTCTGAGAAGACCTCAGAGTCTAGACACTGGGGTACCTGAAAATTTTCACAGTTTGGTGTCTCTGCAAAGAGTATTAATCTAGTACATAAATTGAGCAACTGACACGGCTGCAGTGGTGGAGTGTGGGTGCAGCTGTAAGGGCTTCAATAGAGGTGGGAACTCGCCTGCAAAGTATTTATAAGGGGAGGCCCAGAGTTTTTGTTAGCCAGGAAGACCTGTCTGTTCAGGCCTTTTAGATATTTCAGTTCCATTTTCTTGGAGGCTAAGTCGAGAATTGGTAGAGCAGATCCATGTGAGAAAGTTTGTGTGGGTGACTCAACATGACAGGTGCCATGGGAGTGAGCAGAGGCATGCTTTCTATTAGCATATTTCAGGGCTGCTTTAGGCAGGAAGCTTCTGCTTTCTAGACATTAATCTGTTCTGGAAGTGGGCAATCATATGGGTAGCAAAATTTGGGGGCAAAAGTAAATGGTACACAAGATATTCTGAGTCAATCACATAAAAAGATAATAAATACACATAAAAATGGATCGTTTATGAGATGCCCTGATTCCCTCATGTAGAGATAATAAAAAGGTTTAAGCTTATTCTGGGAAGAAAGTAATGGGGCTATTTTAAGGATTTGGGTAGTAGATGCATTGAACGTAGATGTTGCTGCGCCAAATTGGTAGTTTAGGGTTGTGCAGAACTGTTGTGATGACTGTGAGGCAGAATAGAGCAGTTGTGGGATCTCTAGAGCCTCTTGGCCATAAATGATTCTATTGGCAAGGAGGGTCTCAGCCTGTAAGGCATTTGAAATGGGGGCTTACTAGGCATCTTTATAGGGACCTTTTGCTAAACCACTTCAATAAGTAGAGGTATAAAATTAGAAGAATAAACTATGATAAATTGATAGAACAAAATACCAAGGGAGGAAAAACTAGGACAGAATCTGTTTAGTTTAAAGACTAAGACAATGGGGGCCGAAGCGATAGCACAGTGGGTAGGGCATTTGCCTTGCACGCGGCCTACCCATGTTAGGACCCCGGCATCCCATATGGCCCCCAAGCACTCGAGCACTGCCAGGATTAATTCCTGAGCAAAGAGCCAGGAGTAACCCCTGATGGTCTCCAGGTATGATCCAAAAAGCAAAAAAAAAAACAAAGAAAACGAGTGACAACATATATATGCAACAAGCCTTATTTGAAACAGATAAACTGATTCAAACCTTGTGCTTTTGGTGACCACAAAGCAAATATCTGGCATAGAGAGACATTTAGAGTGAAAATGGGAGACCAGTGAGATAGCACAATGGATGGAGTGCATGTACCTATCCCTGACTTAAGTCCATGCACTGCATGCCTCCTTGCACACTATCAGGACAGTCCTGAGGTTCCACAGTACTGCTCGCCCTTAGCAGCAGCATATCAGTGGTCCAACACGGAACCATCAGGCCAACACCATAAGGGTAAGAATTGCTGGCAATAGCTCCCAGGCAACTATAAAAACCAAATTCATGGGCAGCTGTTAATAGGTTGTATGTCTTGCTTGTGTCTAACACAAGTTCAATCATAATGTCCCATATGGTCCCTTGAACACACCAGGATAAATTCTGGGTGCAAAAGACAGGAGTAAGCCCTGAGCACAGTCTGGATTCGCCTAACTCTCATACCATCCCAAAGTAAAAAAATAAAATTAAACTATAAAAATAATGAAAGAAGCAAAAGCAAAGGTAATAGAAAGTGTTTTTGGGCCAGAGCTATAGTACAGTGGGTAGGGCATTTGACTTGCACGTAGCTGACCTAGGTTGGATTCTCAGCATCCTATATGGTCCCCTGAGCACCGCCAGGAGTAGTTTCTGAGTGCAGAGCCAGTAGTAACCCCTGAGCATCGCCAGGTGTGTCACTTGTCACTTGTCTTCCCGTTGTTCATCGATTTGCTTGAGGGGCACCAAATGCGTCCTCATTCGTTTCAGATGAGGTCCATTATTGTTACTGTTTTTGGCATATTGAACACACCATGGGTAACTTACCATACTCTGTCATGGAGCTTGCCAGGAAAAACAAAAAAAGAAAGTTTATGGAAAAAGAAAGCAAAAAAATTAAAAATACTCAAGAAACAAAATAAAACAGAAGATGGAATGAATAAAATATGTTATCTATATCAGTAATCACTATCAATATGAATGATCTGAATTCGCAATCAAGAAAATAAAATGGTCATAAAGATTTTTTTTTGTCTAAGGGATAAGATAACAGATAAAGCACTTGCTTTGCATGTGGTTGTCCTGGGTTTAATCCCTGGCACCATATGTGGTCACCTTAGCACAGCCAGAAATATTCCCTAAGTGCAGAATCAAGAATGAGCCCTGAGCACAATTGACTGTTCTCCAACACCCCCCAAAGAGTAGATCCGATTATTTTACATATATAAATAATATATAGTATGAATATAAGTTATATACAAGAGAAATAAATACATATTGTATGTAGGAGCTCATTTCATATTAAAACTAACATGCATAGGGTAAGTGTGGTGGAAGAATTAAAGTCAATAGTAGACTAAACAATAAGAAATTCTGGTAAAGAAATTGCATACATAATAGAATTTTACTATATAGATGGTAGATAGTAGAATTCTATAGATAGGAGAATATATTAAGAATATATTAAGAATATATTAATTCAATCATTTGAAGTACATTAAATAAAACTTAATCATGCTCAACAAATAAGCCAGTTTTACCAGATTCCTTCACTTATAGGTGGAGTATAAACAACCATGCAAATAAACTAAGAACCACTATATTCTGAAACTGTAAAAATCAATGCTCATTACCAGAGGGAAAGAGCTAGGACAGTAATAACAGAATCCATTTTTATAATGTGTTAGAACTTTGGTAGAAGCAATGACATTGGATTAATAAATTTGAATTTGATTTCCATCACTTCAACCCACAGACTGCAGCTCTTCTAGAGTCTTCAAAGAGGATCTTAAAGACAGTGTGAGAGGCCAGAGAGCTAGTACAGGGGAAGGTACTTACCTTGCTGCTGACCTGGTTTCTAAACCTGTCCCTACCATCACGGTTCCTCAAGCAAGACAAGAGGGAACTCTGAGTGAAGAGCCACGAGTAGCCCTGAGCAGAATCAGGTGCGACTCCCCTAAACAGCAAAATAGACAGTGGTGAAGGAAAAAGTTCAGAAGCCTGTTTCATCATCTCTGTGATGTTGGAAGAGAATTGGCTTGAAGTAAGATATGCTGTTTCATAAGCAGTGACTAATGTTTGGTTAGTTGTTCAGAAGCCTGGCAGGGAACAAAAAATGTTGGATGACTTGCAACAAAGTTCTAGAGAAGAAATATGTGGAAGACATATGGATTTGGTAACAAAGTGTGAAGGTACAAGTTTCACTCTAGCACCTACCAAAAAAACATGTTCCAGGACAAGCTCTGAATGACTAAATACATAGCGTTGATAGTTGATATTAGTCAGCATAAAAACTGGTCATAAAAAAAAATGGAGCAGGTCATCTGAGTTGGAGAGAATACCTTTAAGTTTAAGAGTTTCCACACACCAAGATTTTCATAGTTGAAACCCAACAATAGAAGAAAACTGTGGTATTAATATGGCCACATCCCTGCAATAATCAGGTCATATATATCACCTGAGGGACCTTCGCTCCACCATTGTCCATCTTTTCCCAACCACCCTAAGTCTGCCCCTTTAGCAGGTAGACAATAATTTGTTTTATATTTCCTGTTACAACTAAATTCCTAAAAG
Source organism: Cryptotis parvus (assembly GCA_021461705.1). NCBI lineage: Eukaryota > Metazoa > Chordata > Mammalia > Eulipotyphla > Soricidae > Cryptotis > Cryptotis parvus. The sequence continues at coordinate 108,544 of JAJIBD010006260.1, read as the reverse complement.
GAATTATTAAAATTCTTCAGTAAAAGAAAATTTGTGTATCTCACCTTGGGGTTAAGACTTTGAGGATTTACTATGTTGTTTGTCACTAGTTGAACCTTCAGTGCTACTGTAGTCATTTGTTGACTTTAGTTAGGTCCTACATTACTTTCTCATATAATTTGGTGTGCTTCTACTATTGGAATTTCAAGACTGGAATTTGGAGGTGTCACATATAAAGACTGAGTGGTCCAAAAACTATAGGTTCTATAGAACTGAACTTAATCTAAGGAGATACTTTGCGAAGCCATGGAGTTAGGCTGTTGACCACTGGTGTGGCCACAGCAATGGCATGTGAGTGTAGCTGCCAAGGCGTCTGCAGGGCAGGGACATGGTCCACTCCACTCCTGAGTGTATCCCAGAGTTTTCAGCTGAAGAGACTGGCGTGTCCATGCTGGACTTACATCTCCTTGAGATTTAGGTCATGAATCTGAACAGCATGGCTGATAGAGTCAACATGGCAGTCACCATGCAAGTGGTCTGGCAGTCAACAGTATTTATATATTCTCTGGAATGTAGTATTTAGTGAAAATATGACTTCATGATGACTTCCCTCCTGACTTGTTAAAAATATAAGAGTAGCCATATCGAATAATCATATAATCAATAATTGAATACTTTAATGGAAGTACTTATTTCAGTTCTGCTCAAGCAAATGCTTCTGAAACCAGGGCTCAATAAGCAATTTTTCTCAATATAAATTGAGACCCAGTTTTTCCTTAGCTGTAAAGACGAGTCTCTCATTTTCCACTGATTGCTCAACACAGGGAAATGAGACAAATATAGACCTTACCAATTATTCAACAGAAAATTTAAAAGGTAGTTATTTAAGAATAGCTCAAACATTTCGATTACAAGTAATATATTACGTAGTTAATGTTGCAATATTCTATTCCAAACTCATGAATAAATCTCTTGTTTGTAATACTGGCTATATTTGTGATCATCTTATTTATTTTAAAAATGGTCTCTCCAATGGAGGAATGTCATCAAAGTGAAAATTTCAAGAACACTAAATTAAGATTAAAAATAGAAATACAAGATGGCTGAGGTCTGGGAAACCTTTTACCCTGAAATAATAAACATTATAGTTGCCTTTTTGACTGTTTCCTTTTCAACTGAGACATAACATCAATAGACTATCATGTCTTGGTATCTATTCTGTTCCTTAGAAAATATTGAAAAAAATATCCCAATATAAATTAATACTATATACTGCTTGTTGAAATCTACATTTTATCCAAAGTGACCTTGACTCAATCTCTAATTTTGTATGCTTTGCATTTTTCCCTAGACATATTGTTTATTTCTCAACAGACATACTTTGATTTTTAAGAATATATCAGTGCTATTTTATTTATTTCTATAGTCATCACTATTTGAAGAATTTTTTAGAATCATGTATCTGTTCACATTATTCTAAATATTCCTAGATAGTTAAATTCATTGAATACCAGGCTTTCAAACGATTTTAAAAATAACTCCAGAAATATGCAATATGTCCACTTTAGAGTGAAGTTTCATAGCTGTAAGTAAAAATAAAAAATTGTGACTTCTGCTACAACTTGGATGGAACTAGTGGGTGTCTATTAAGCAAATACATCAGGACAAATGCTGAGTGACTTAACTCATTGTGTTATATAAAGAAACAAAGAAAGGTAATAGACAAATAGTTATTTGTTTAGCAAAACAAATAACTTGGATTTGGCAGAGAACTGCAGTTACCAAGTATGGGGAAATGGGGTTTAGGGTGGTGAGGGAAACGGCAGACTAAAAGTGACAATACAAATAGAGTCCGAAGGTCTTTGACACATTGGTAGTAGAGGAGATAAAGTGATTTTGTACATCAAAGGCTTAAGCATCAACACTATCGTTCATTGTTGTTTTAATAACAATAAAATCTTTTAAAAATTTTAAGACAGCAATATTAAAATTAAAGTTTTTATATGAGACACACATAAAAGTATTTGAAAATTGATTCATTCTTTGATTCAAATATGCATTGAACTAACTATGCTAATTATTAGTTATGAGTCCACAAACACAAACTAGTCAGTAATTAAATGTCACTAAATCCCAAAGTAGCCAACACCATCTTCTGAGGACTACTGGAATAATCTAGAAAAACAGCAGTCGCCTTAGTTATAGTCTTGGCTATAATTTTGGATGTTTCACATTTGTTTGGTTAAAGAAGATAAATTTCCAGTGCTGATTTTTTAAAAAAGACAATGGTGGGTCAAATAGGTTTAGATGCCTCTGTTATATATAATAAAAATTATTATTAGCACTGTGATGTCAATTTTAAAAGTCATAGTTTATTTTCTATAATCACTGTATCACTGTCTTCCCGTTCATCATCAATTTGCTCAAGCGGGCCCCAGTAACATCTCCATATGTCCTGTCTCATGCTAGTAGAGCCCAAGGGCATCTTCTTGCTCCAGGAACATAAAGAGCCTCAATCCATTCCGGAATGAGGTCTATAATTGTTACTGGTATTTGGCATATCAAATACAACACGGGTAAGCTTGCCAGGCTCTGCCGTGCAAGTAGCATACTCAGGCGTGTGCCTGAGAAACCATCATTAGCAGCATCATAAATCATGGAATTTCAGTAAAAAAAATTAAAAATAAAAAACCTAATTGTTTTTTATTTTTAATGATTCAATGGCTCCATCATGAAATTGAACAATCCTCATTAACTTGCTTCTAAGAATATATATATTAAAGATTTTTCCCGGGTTGCAAATTAGCTGAGTCTGGCGTGGGTTGGTCTCTCTCTTCGGGGCAACTGGCATGGAGGCGGAGGAAAGGGAAGGGCACAAAACTCCCCCCGAATCCAGTCAGCATGGTCTCTCCCCCGCTCATGAGAGCAAACCCTTGGAGCAATGTTGGACTCGGCCAGGAGATGGCCAAGCCCCTTACCAGGAGCTCAGCTCCATGGGTTGCTTCCACATGGGGCCAGCCGAGCAGTGAAGCTGTGAGTCTGAAGTGGATGGGTCTGGATCTCTTCCAGACCCACCCACGCCAGACTCAGCTAATTTGCAACCCCAGAAGAGATCCAGACCCATCCACTTCAGACCCACAGCTGCACTGCTTGGCCGGCCCCATCTGGAAGCAATCCATGGAGCTGACCTCCCGGTAAGGGGCTCAGCCATCCCCTGGCCGAGTCCAACATTGATCCAAGGGTTTGCTCTCATGAGTGGGGCAGAGACCATGCTGGCTGGACTCGGAGTGGAGTTTTGGGCCTTGCCCTTTCCTTCACCTCCATGCCAGTTGCCCCGGAAGAGAGAGACCCACCCACGCCAGACTCAGCTAATTTGCAACCCCAGAAGAGATCCAGACCCATCCACTTCACACCCACAGCTGTGCTGCTCGGCCGGCCCCATGTGGAAGCAACCCATGGATCTGACCTCCTGGTAAGGGGGCTCGGCCATCCCCTGGCCAAGTCCAACATTGCTCCAAGGGTTTGCTCTCATGAGCGGGGAGAGACCATGCTGGCTGGACTCGGAGTGGAGTTTTGGGCCCTGCCCTTTCCTCCGCCTCCATGCCAGTTGCCCCAGAAGAGAGAGACCCACCCACGCCAGACCCACATGTCCCTTGGCGCGCAGCCGCTTTGCAACCCCGCAATATTTTTATAGGATACTGAATTTTGCATAAGATTCTTCCCAATTTCTTCCACATTTATACATAGTAAACAGTTATAGACATGTTTTAACTGATACCAGTAAGCCTGGCAAGAAGCCAGAGTGAACCACACATCATGCAGTTAGTCATTCTCAACATCCAGACTCCATAGTTCTTCAGAGCTCCATCCAAGAGAAAACCTGATCTTCCCCCTTTAAGTTTCATCAGTAAATGCTCGGGTTAAAAGAGAGCCTTCTACTATACCACCTACACGGTAAAGCCTGGCAAGCTACCATGTTTTATTTACTTTTTATGCCAAAGACTAGTAACTATTATGGACCTCAGTTCCATAACCTGAAGAATGGTTTTGGGCTCCTCCTGTCCCTGTAGCAAGTAGATGCCCTTGGGTTGCACTTGCTTGTGACAGGACTAATGGAGATGTTATTAGTGCCCATGCGAGCAAATCAATGAACAATGGAAAGACAGTGATACAGTGATACAGTGAATATTAAAGATTTATATGAAATTAGCATAGCTAAAATCTGTTTTGTTTTACACAAATTATATTATCAAAAGCACCCAAATATTTTAGAATCAAAGTAATCCAGTTAAGAGCATAAGCAAGAGGGCACATCTCCATTTTCAGAAGCGTGGAAACAGTTAATGGGACTGAAACTGTGACCTCAGGAACTGCCCCAACTCGTTGCCCATTTGTACCCCTCCCCAAAACCATATTGGAGGGGACTGGTCATGGATTTCTAAGTTGCAAATTAATCTTCACTTCCATATTGTATTGAACCCACATCTTTCCCTCTTATACTGAACTCCCATGAGGGCAGCCTAGCTATCCAACCACATTAGGAAAAGAGTTCATTAGTCTATCTACTCAATATATCCCTAAAACTCACAAAACAACAGTGAACACAAGAATCAATCCCAATATAAAAGTAACAGTAAATTAGGCCAAAGAACACATCCCCTGAATCAGCTTTAGAGACAGCACACCAAAAAAGGAAAGCAATATAGTAGAAGGACATAGCGGATACAACCACCTACTGAACTCTCCCAGATCCTACTGGCAGTGAGAGAGACACTTATACTGCACTGGAAAGATTCACCTCTTCAGACAACCACAACCTCATGAGGAAACAATGCAGAACCACATCATGAGGATTAAATGAAGAAAGAGTCCTGAAGCCTTAACAAGGAAAAACAACATAAATAATCTCTCTGATAAAAAAAAATCCAGAGATGGCATGGTGAGGACATTTAATGAGTTCAAGAAATAGTGGGATTGACATACAAAAAAATAACAGGAGGATATGAAACAATGGAATGCACAGCCAATAAAATAGATGTAGAAATGAAAGCAGAAATAAGAAAAACTACAAACAACAGTGGCATTAATTTATAAAATGAAAAATTGAATGGGTGTCTTCAGCAGTAGAATAACAACAGCCAAAAACAGAATTAGTGAACTTGAAGATGAGCTGGACAAAACATTCAAGCAACAACAGTAGCTGGAAAGAGACCTCAAAATAGCTCAAGGGCAGACAAGAGAACTGCCACGAATTCAGTAGGAACAACATAAGAGTCAGTGGAGTCCCAGAGGGTCATAGAGGCAACCAACCACAATGAGGTATTAACATCATTGCTGAAAGTCCCCAGAGCTAAAGGATGCAGGCATCCAGATCCAAGAATCTTGATAGGTACCAGCTAAAAGAGATCTTTAAAAAAGACTCCAAGACATATCCTAAACAGAACAATGAATGTCATAGAAACACAACACTGCAAGCAGCAAGATCAAAGAAGGAAATTACATACAAAGGATTGACCCTTAGATTTACAGCAGAGTTATCAGACTAAACCCTCCAAGACTGAAGACAGTGGTGCCATATAGTGAAAAAAAAACTCAAAGAAATGAAGCCTCACCAAGAATACTTACCTGGCTAGACTCTCATTCATATTTGAAGAAATGATACAAAACTTCATAGATAAGCAGCAGCTCAGGAACTTCATAGACTCAAAACCACATATAAAAGAAGGACTGAAGGGGTTACTGTAAGGCAAAACAAACACAAACAAACTTGTACAAGAGGATGGTACAAAACCCATGACAATAATATTTCTCAATGTCCGTGATCTAGACGCACCAATTAAGAGACACATAGTTGCAAAATGTATTAAGAAACTAAATACAACATTCTGCTGCCTAGAAGAAATGCATTTGAACAGTGAGAGCAAACCAAAGGCTGAAAAACAATTCTTCAGGCAAACAACTTTTACCAAAAAAACTGGGGTGTACTGGTATCTGAAAACATAGATTTCTGGCTGAAAACAGTTAGAAGGGACAGTGAAGGCTATTTCTTAATAATAGAGGGCTTTGCAGATCAGGAAGAAATTACACTTCTAAACATATACGCAATGAGGAGCCAACAAGATACTTTAAAAAAATTAATAGACTTCATGGAGGACATTGATACTAATACCATTGAATTTGGAGTCTTTCTTTCAAATAGAGTATAATACAATTTGAAATTTATAAATTGATAACTTATTCAAGAATTCATTTTATGAGTTAGCACAAACAATAGGATAGGAATCAAAATACAATTTGAAATATCAAATAAATTGTGGAACAAAAATGTACTTAAATATTTCTAATTCTTAATTAATTAAAATGTAAGCAATGTTGCAGTATATTATGATTGTTCAAAGATTCTCAAGTATTAAAATACTGACAACTTTTAATCTCTAAGTTAGCAAAATTGTTGTGAACATTCAAATTAACAATTTTATAGATTACTTTTTAAGATTATGGTGTATTTCTACTTAGCGTGTGTTATATAACTATACTAATTCATAATGAGGAGTTCAGGAATGAAACTAGCGTTATAGTCATGGAAGGTATGCATTCTATCACTGGACCACATTCCTGGGTTCATTAGAAGATGTTGACTTGAGATTGGAGAGATAGCAGGGATGGCTTTTGCCTTGCATGCAACCCAACCAGGTTTGAGCCCCAGCATTCCATATGGTTACCCAAGCAATTCCAAGATTAATTCATGACTGAAGAGCCAGGAGTAACCCTGAGCATCTCCAGGTGTGACTCAAACTCAAAAGTAAAAAGATGTTGACTTCACAATTCAACTATTATTCTAATGGAAAATAAGTTGAGAAAGTTACAATCTGCAAAGAAAGATACTGTTTCCTAAAAAAGCTATATTATATATGTTATACATAATATATACATATATATGTATATAATATATACATATATGTACACACACACACACACACCACACACACACAAATATATATATATATATATCCTGAGCTAAATCACTGGGTTTCCATGGAGATAGAGCTGGTATTCCCGCTCCCCCAACTCTGTCCCTTCTGGGAGGCCTGGTGGACCCACCCACGAACTGCTCCTGGGCTCTTGGCTGTGATCCAGAGACACTGACACATAGGACAGTGCTGATACCTGCTCTTCTTGTGTTTGGCTGATCATGAGGCATTCAGGAGGGTCAGTGGCTTCTGGCTCTGGCCTACCACCGCAGTAGAATCTCAGAAGAATCCAGAGGAAAGCCCTGCACCATAATGGCAGCCATTTTCAACATCTAAACTCCACAGCTCATCAGAGCCCCACCCTAGAAAGAAACTGATTTCAAGCCCAGGTACCGTGGGTCTCCACAGCAAAAATCACTGTGCTTTCATGAAGATGGAGATGTGTTCCCTCTCCCCCCACCTTTGTCCCTTCCCTGAGGTCTGGTGGACCCACCCATGATCTGCTCTGATGCTGTCAGCTATGATCCAGAGACACTGACACATGGGATAGAGCTGCTACTGACTCTTCCTGTGACACACGGCCACAATTCAGCTCTGTGGTACATCAAATTACTAGAAACCACATTCCAGAAATTCAGATGATCAGTGAAAGAACAGAAATAGACTAGTTTAGCGCATAAATCTAAACCGGAACATAAACCCTAAACCCCATCCTGGACCGTTTCAAACCCCAATGGACTCTTCCAGTACTCAGTGGAACTGAACCTGTCCTGTTGTACATTACTCTATCCACTGAGGAGAAAAGGAAGGAGATGATAATGCTTCTAGCTTGACAGCAGACTGGGCCCCCTGAGATAAATCCAGAGCCACAGCAGAGCCTGGCAAACTACCTGTGGTGTATTTGATGTGCCAAAACCAGTTACAATAATGGAACTCATTCCCAACAATTGAGGAATGAACCGGGCACATCGAGATCCACCCTGCAACAGTCTTTTTAAAATCTGGCCCAGGTATGCTGATCCAGAGACTCACAGACGTGGGGCAGAGCTGCTACCAGCTCTCCCTATGCCCAGCGGCTTACTAGGCTCCTGGGAGGGAAAGGCGGGTTCTAGCCCTGGCCCGCCACCCCAGCAGAGCCTCGCAACAAGCCAGACGACCCCCCCACTCCACGAGGGCCTCCATTTTCCAAATCCGGACTTCCCTCTCATCAAAAATCCACCCAGCAGACCAGCCTATCACAGCCTGGTTCGCGTGGCTGCAAGTTGTCGTGCAGTTCATCAATAAATGCTGGATTTAGAGATAAATATGCTACCCGGCCGCGCAGTTCATCAATAAATGCTTTATTTGGAGGTGTTTAAAAGAGTTTGCCTCCCGCTCGGCAAGCCTGGCAAGTTTCTCGTGTTGTATTTGATATGCCAAATTCCAGTAACAATTACATTAGGTCAATCCCATGACCTAATATAATGGTTTGAGGCTCTTTATGTTCCTGTAGCAAGCCAATGCCCCTGGCTCTACTGGCATGAGACAGGACATATGGAGATATTACTGGTGCCCGCTCTAGCAAATAGATGATCAACGGAAGATCGTGATCGTGATCGTGATGCTACCCGCACAGCAGAGCCTTGCAAGCTACCCGCGACGTATTTGTTATGCCAAATACCAGTAACAATTATAGACCTCATTCCCATAACTTGATGAAATGGTTTGAGGCTCTTTATGTTCCTGAAGCAATCAGGTGCCTTTGGGATCTACTTGCATGAGACAGGACATATGGAGATGTTACTGGTGCCCGCTTGAGCAAATCGATGATGAACGGGAAGACAGTGATACAGTGATACAGTGATTCCCAACAAATGGAGACGTTACTGGAGTACTGGAGCCTGCTTGAGCAAATCGATGAACAACGGGAAGACAAGTGAGGTATATATATATATATATATATATATATATATATATATATATGTGTATGTGTGTGTGTGTTGTTTGTGTTTATATATATATATATATATATATATATATAGAGAGAGAGAGAGAGAGAGAGAATAGTAAATTATTTTAAATCACCAGAGAATTACAAATAGGAAGAAGTCCAGTCTAAAGACTGCTACAAAATGGGACTGGAGAGATAGTACAGTGGATAGGGCATTTGCCTTGCATGTGGCCAACAAAGGTTTGATATATATTTCCCTGAATTACTCCATCAGGAGTAATTCCTGAGTGCAGAGCCAAGAGTAACCTCTGAGCATTGTCAACTGTGAACCAAAAAAAAGCAATAAATAAATAAGTAAATTAAAAAATAAGCAATAAATAAATAAAGACTACTGCAAAAAGAAAATTTGTGGCACAAAAACTATATAATGTTCATTGCTCTGTAATTAAACTGGGAAATACTGCTGACAGAATTCTGCTTGTTATCTATAATAATGAACAGCATGTGAATAGAATATAAGTTCCACTAGAGCATTCATATCATTTTGTTAGACCCATTTTTTATTGTTTTACTTGTATTTGCTATTTTAGCTATCGGGAATACATGGGTGAGGACTTAAATACAGAAGATTTAAGGTTAGATGTGTGACATACATATTTTGTGTCACACATCTTTTTAGCTACCAAAGAAATAGCTAAAAAGACAAAGAACCTCCAGCTCCTGGCACATCTCTCAATACTCCACCTTTCTCCCTGCATTGACATACACCTCAGAGGCCTGGGTCTTACAAAAGCAGGATGAGAATGCTATTCGGGTCTCCCAGAGAGGAATCGAAAGAGCTATGCTTGGAATATCATGCCTCACTCAAGTGAAAGAAGGAATCCGAGCTCCAACCTCCATCGCTGTTCCAGAGTCATGGACGCTGTTTCGTTTGTCAAGGCATCGAAAATCAGATGGGCTGGACATGTAATGTGATTTGGAGATGACCGCTGGACTAGAGCCATTACCGACTGGATCCCACAGGAAATCAAAAGATCATGTGGCCGCCCACCTACAAGATGGTCAGAATTCTTCATCCAGACCCTGAATGAATGGTTTGAGGCTCTTTGTATTCCTGAAGCAACCAGATGCCATTGGGTCACACTGGCATGTGATAGGGTCCAATGGAAATATTACTGGCGCCCGCTTGAGCAAATCGACAAATAATGGGATGTCAAGTCAAGTGATCAAGTGTGACACACATATTTTTGCAGGAAAACACTTAATAGAAGAGCTTATTCATTAGTTTTTTATTTGTCTGCAATTAAAAATAGGAAGCCAGGAGAGAATAAACTAAAATTCGGAGTTTTTATGCAAAACTTTATGTCCAATTTTTAAAAGTGAAAACAGACCAAGTCCATCCGCATACAGCTAAGGCTTTTACAGTTGTCATGGGTTATTTCAGGGCTGGTTCTTCAGTAAGAACTGAAGAACTTTTAAACAAAAGAGGATCTTTGTGCTTTTAAAAACCTGGTGTACAACAGAGACGATAAATTTGAAATATTACATAAGGACACTGACCAAGAAAAGCATTTCATTCTGTTGGCTTCCAGACAAGAGAAAAGCTGATTTGTTTTGAGAAAGCACTAGAAAGAACATCATGGCTGTTTTAAGCACATGTTTTAAGTTCAGTTAATAAAAAGTGGTTTTAACTGTTATTCCCTTGGCTGGTAACTATTAAAGTCTAGTTGTGCAAGTCTAAAAAAAATGATATTGTAATAAATTATTTGAGTTTGCCTAAAAATGTTCTTTATAATTTTAAGATTGTAGAACACCAGCACTTGAAACTTCAGGAATAAATTTGAGACTATATGATAAACTTATATAATTACACATGTTATCTTAAACTAGAAAATATAATGTATGAAATAAAAGCAATCCAATAAACAAAGTTAAATGAATAATTATAGGAAAGAGATAAACCAGTCAAGATTTGGTACAATAAATACTTAGTTGGGGGCGGAGTGATAGCCCAGCGGGTAGGGCATTTGCCTTGCACGCGGTTGGCCTGTGCTGGCCTGGGTTCGATCCCCAGCATCCCATATGGTCTTCCGAGCACCGCCAGGAGTAATTCCTTAGTGCAGAGCCAGGAGAAATCCCTGAGCATCGCCGGTGTGACCCAAAAGCAAAAAAAAAAAAACAACTTAGTTCTCCGATTGTAGTTTACAGGAAATAGTTGCAGTTGAGGACTGCTTCTTTCAGTCCTCATTTTTAATAACTAAAAAAATAACATCTACAGGTGAGATCATGCATGCAATATCTATAATTTTGGAATGAAATTATATTTTATCTTGTCTGTATGAATTTTTTTTAGAACTAAAAAAGTCTTTAATATTGATTTTGTCTGGGATGAATTAGTTTAGTACTAATAAGTCTTTATTTTTGGGGTATTCACACCCTGCAATGCTCAAGGGATATTCCTGGCTGCGTTCAAGGCAAAAATCCCCTACCACTATGCTATTGCTCCCGCCCTCTAAATAAGTCTTTAACATGAATTTTAGATCTCAGCAAGTTAACTCTCAAAGATATTTTATTAGTGACTCAAACAAATCATACATTAAAGGAAATACCATGACAAGAATATAAGCAAGAATTTCAACTGACAACCTCAAAGGTGGAGGTTATGAAACACTATGGCGATATTCAGGAGAGAGCACAAGTATCTTGATGTGTGGGGTCTAGAGATGTCCTAGTGATTTCAGCCTCTTGCTGGGTAGGGGTAAAAAGTGCCTCTGCACAGAAATCTCAGTAGTAGGCGCCAAAATCTCTTGACTTCCGGAGATTCCAGGATTATGGTTTTCAAAATGTCAGAATAACTTGATTTAGTTCTGTTTTTTCTATTTGATGCTGTACTTTACAAATCAGTACTAATTTAGGACACATGACCTAGTTTGGCATTGTTTGGTTTTTATTTACTTGTTACCAAGGTTATAAATGAACAGTCCCATTCGTTTTAAATTGTTAAATCACTATATTTCCATTGTGTTTATTTTCTGATTCTGGATTTATTATAATATCAATACATGTAAGGGAACCAAGTCAAATGAATAACATAGCAATGTTTCCCAAAGTGGGCATTACGGCCTCCTTGAAGGATCTGGAGGGAAAAAGTTTACACTTATGCAATAAGGAAAAAAATTTGTTAGTTTGCTTTAAAAAAGATGATTTCCAAGAGGGTCTATGTGATTGTTTTTCTGAAAAGTGCTTAAGGACCAAATAAGGTTTACCTCTTCTCTATTATGCAAACCAAAGTAAAACAAGGTCTGTGATAGATACCTAAAAGAGTATGACATACTTAATTTAATGATTTAGAAATTCAATTAGTGACTATGGTTATCAGATCCCTTACCTATATTACTCTGAACTCAGGAATCACCCATGGAGTGCTCACAGGGCAGTATGGGATCTGGGAATCATATACAAGGCAAACGCCCTATCTGCTGTACTATCATTCTGGCTCCCTACTAATTTCTTTATAAGATGAATTGTCCTTTATACATAGCCTTTGTTAACAAAGATCTGTATGTTTTCCTTCACCGTTAACAAATGGCTAATTTAGGAAACTTTTACTTATAAAAAGAAGTTGTAATACATAATGATAATAGCAGCCTGATATTTCTTTATGAGATAGTCAAATAATTTATAGGTAGGAGTAAGGAATTTAAAAATAACTTTTGGATATTCAAAATTAGAACATTAAATCAGCTAAAGCACAAATCTCCTGTGTGACTGCTTATAATAATAACCCTATACAAAGTATTAGAATTAGAGCAGAGGAAAAAAAGACATAATTATAACAAAGTAATTATGGCTGGGTTTTCATTCTCAGTCTTTTAGTTTAAAAATTAAAATTAATTCCCTTTCTGGAGCTGTAGAGATAGGATAGTAGGTAAGGTATTTGTCTTACACACAAACAAACCAGTTTGAGTCCTGGCACTGCCAAGAGTAATCCCTTTGCACAAAGTTGAGTAAGTTCTTAGCAGAGCTGGGTGTGGCCTCAACACTAAAAAATAAAATTAATTAACTTTACTTACTGATTATAAAACAGACTATCACTTGCAGAGTCCAGGGGATATTTTAGTTTAAAAAGATTTTAAAAAATTAAAGAATTATTGCAATAATCATACAATAATTATGTACATAATACATAAGTATGTATATGGTCAAAGTGGTCAAAAACAATCAGACTGATAGAATTGAAATAGTATCAATGGGTATACCCTTGCATACAGCTGCCCAGGTTCAATTCCTGGCATCCCATGTGGTCCCTTAAAAGCCATAGAGAGTGATTCCTGAGTGCAGAGCCAAGACAAATCCCTGATCATCATCACCAGGTGTGGCCTAAAACAAACAAGCAAAAATCCTTCGGAATGACAAGTTGTACAGTTACAAATAAATTAAGTATATAGCCAGAAATGTTAATTTAAATTTTACAGTGTGAAACTCCTAAGTTAAATATGCTTTCACCTAACATTATATTTGTCAGACTTGGTAAACAGGTGCTGTACTTAAATAGCATAGAATTTAAACGCTTTTCAAAGAAGGTATTTCAAATGTGTAGACGCAATTTTCAGGTCTGAAAACTATGTGGGACACACACCACAGCAATAAAAGTGAACTGACTACTCTCACTGAAATTCTGCTGCCTTCACTTTCCTAGAGTTTAAAAAATATACTGTTGTTAGAGGCAGAGCCCTCAGTGCCTTCATGTTTATTTCCAGTCCTGTTCCTGCTGAAATTCATGGATCGGTAGTTATATAATATAGAATCATAATAATTTAGTTGTATCACTATTAATATTCCACATTTATCTGAATTCATTTAAACATTTTAAGCAGTTAATGTTACTGTGGTAAAATGCATATAACATGACATTTATCATTTTACCAAGTACACTGTTCAATGGCATCAACACCATTCACAACTTTATGTATCTACTATCACCATCTGTAACCATTTTCATCTTGTAAAATGAAATGTAGACACATGTCAATTGGTAGCTTTCAACTCCTTCTCAGAGACTCCAGACAACTACCATTCAGCTTTTTGTTTCTCCGATTTTTATGACAGAAAGTAACTGATATTGTTAAAATCAAGCAGCATTTGCTATTTTGTAATGACTTATTTCATATGCACATCTTCAAAATTCATCCCTGAGGTAGCGTAGGCCAGAATTCCTTCCTTACAAGGCTGAATCATGTGGTCTTTGCATGTATATAGAAAATTTTACATATTCATTTAAAACTTTATATATTCATTCTTTACACATTTATTACCTAACACATTTGTTCCTCCATTCAGGGTCAGGAACTCATGACTTAGTTTATGTTTTAGCTAATGTGGGTAATATTGCATTAACCTTATACTATTGACAGCTCAAGACCCTGTATTCAATTCCTGTGGGATTATCACTTGATCACTTGACATCCCGTTATTATTCGATTTGCTTGAATGGGCACCAGTAACATTTCCATTTGTCCCTGTCATGTGCCAGTGTAGCCCAATGGCATCTGCTTGCTCCAAGAATACAAAGAGCCTCAAACGGTACTCATCAATATACTGGTTCGACGCTTCACACGCTACCTGTCTGAATGCAAGGGTCCCTCACAATGGAAACCAGAAGGACAGTTCTACAAGAAGGGAGACACCCACGACATTGGCAACTATTGCCCCATCTGCCTGTTGTCCATCATCTACAAGCTGCTCACTCCAGTCATCCTGAACAGGATTGGCAGAACATTAGATAAACGACAACCATGCAAGCAAGCTGGCTTCTGAAAAGGATTCAGCACAATCGACCATAACCACACAATAACCAAGTTCATTGAGGTTTGTAGGTAGTTCAAGATGCCACTCTGTCTAATGTTCATTGATTTAAAGAAAGCCTTTGATTCTGTAGAGACTGAAGCAGTCATCGAAACCCTAGCCAAACAGGGTGTTCAAACCCAATACATCAAGATCTTTCGTGAGCTGTATTACTGATTTACCACCAGGATCTCACCATTCTCCAAGGAAGTGATCATTGAAGAGGGATTCAGCAGGGTGATACAATTTCACCTGTAGGATTATACATAAAAATTTTAGAATATTAAAATTTAAAGGATTTTAAACTTAAAGCATGTTAAAATTTTAAAACAAAAAAAAATCTGTAATTTTGGTAACTTCACTTTTACTTTTTAAAGCATCATCATGTTTTAGGCAATAGATACCATTTTTATATCCCAACAATAGTGTACAAGAATTCTAATTTCTCAACAACCTCACCAGGCCCTGAGGTTTCCACTAAAAATACTTATGAATAATAAATACAGGGGCAGGAGTGATAGCACTCAAGCAGAGTGGTTGCCTTGCACATGACATACCTGGGATCAATCCCTGGTGTATCGTAAAATCTTCTGAGGCCTACCAGGAGGGATCCCTGAGTGTAAAACCAGGAGTAATCCTGAGCTTCACTTTGTGCTCACAATATTGTTATTTTGGGGGTACCAAAATAATAATACTGTAAAGCAGCAGACCACAAAATAAGAACAAAAAACCCATTGCATTTTTATGTAAACAAACTAGGAAAAAAATAACAACTTAAAAATGACCTCATTTGAAATTATAATGTACCTAGGAATTAACTTAACAAATGATGTGAGTCTTATTAAACAATGAAAGTTCTGTGCCCTTATTAAAAGAAATCGATGACTCAAAAAACTCAGAAAAAAAAGTTTCTTGTTCATTAAATGAGAGAATTAGCCTGGTCAAAATCAGCTCAAGTGAGCTCTGTAAGATAGCCAAAAAGTTTTGTTTTGTATCAGCGCAACAATTTAAGTTTTATCCCCCCATGAAATCAACAACTGTGTGATTTCTTTGACCAGCGTGTTCAAAATGATATTTTTAATTTAAATACCATGATTTACAAACTTCATAGTACAATTGTTTCAGGCATTCACACCAATCCCACCACCAGTGTGAATTGCCCTGCACCAATGTCCCCGGTTTCCTACACATTCCCCAAGCTGGCATGGGCATGCCACCTTAAAAAGACACAAATAAATTTATCTCATATTGCTTGTTAGAACGAAATGGCAAATGGATTTATCACTAAATAGATCAATAAAAGTCAATTTGTCATCATTGTTATCTTTCACAATGTTGTTATTAAAACTATTGCCTTAAGACTTTTTAAAATCATTGCTATGTAGATATTTACTGGCAGTTTGAAGTTTATTTTTTGTTTTTTTTTCTTTGGGAGAGAATTGTTCAGGTTTTATTTTTTCATTTCTTTTTTTTTTTGTCTTTGTTACCCACTTCTTGGACAAAGTTTGAATTTCATCTCGTCAAACTTGTTTCTTCTAAGGTTATTTTTAAATTTGCCATGAGTTTTTTATACATATATATACATGTGTGTATATATATGTATATGTATATATACATATATGTATATATAAATACATAAAACTCATGTTTTATATATATCTAAAAAACTCATATATACACATATACATATACATTTGAGTTCATGATTATAATCAAAATTGAAAATATGTTATTATGAACTCACTCTAGTAATTCCCTTTTACTATATTGCCCCTTCATATTTTTTATATCCTACTCTTTCAAAGTAGGTTTACAAGGCCAGTATAATGGAATTGAATTCCTTTAATAAAAGTTTGTTTGTGTAGCTCTTCATTTTACATTAATTCCATATGTTCACTTACCAGGGAAAATTATTCTTGCTTCAAGGTACTTTCCTTCCATTAATTTGAATATATTGTGTAGTTCCCTTCTAAGATGTAAGGTATTTGATGAGAAATCTCTGATCATCTAATGGAGGTTACCTTGTTACTCTGCTTTTCTCCAGCTGCTTTCAGGAAATCTTTTATGAGTTTTGTCTTTTCCTAATGTGTGTGTGTGTGTGTGTGTGTGTTTGTGTGTGTTTGTGCTTGGTTTATTTTATTTTGTGTCACATCATGTATCCCAGATTTAGGTGTCCGCTTATTTTCCCATTTGGTAAAATTCTCACATTACATCTCCAATTTTTATTTCTGCCTTATTTCTCTTGTCCTTTTGGAGTTCTAGTGATGAAGATACTAACCCCCTGGACATTTCTTCATCGACCTCCTATTTATTCTTCAATTTCTTGTTCCTTTTACTTGTCTTTATGGGATGTGTTCAAACTTTGATCCTTCAAAGTTCTGAGTTGATATACTGCTTTAGGATTCCTGTTGAAAAGTTTTTTAATTTTATTTTTAGTTAAGCTATTATATCTTTGTCTCAATGGTAACTTCTTGAACTTTTTAATGCCAAACATGTGGTTCAGTGGTAGTACAAATACCTCTGATGTTCTGTCTACAGTCCCTGTGTTCTGTCCCTGTGTACTCTAGTCCTGTTTTCTGTCTACAGTCCAGTTTCTAAAAAAAGAAAAAAAAAACCTGACCATTTTAAAACTTTTTCATGTCTGCATTGTAGTTCTTTTTGCTTGCTTATTGTTCTTATCACTCCATTAGCACATCTGAAGTTTCATCATAACAGTCTGCTTAATTGTATTATGTCACAATTTTTCCATTTGTTTAAAAAGTTGTTTTGACTCATTCATTGGAATGAATCCCATTGTTTACTCATAATGTTTTTTTCCCTAATCTTTCTTCTATCTAATAAACTAAACAGTTCTTCCAGTTCCTTATAAGGGGCTAGTGTTAAAACAAAGGTTACAAGCAGGTGATGCTACCCCGCACGGCAGAGCCTGGCAAGCTACCCGTGTCGTATTTGCTATGCCAAATACCAGTAACTGTTATAGACCTCATTCCCATGACCTGATGGAATGATTTGAAACTCTATGTTGCTGGAGCAAGCAGGTGCCCTTGGGCTCTACTTGCATGAGACAGGTCATATGGAGATGTTACTGGTGCCCGCTCAAGCAAATCGATGACGAACGGGAAGACAGTGATACAGTGATACAGGCAGGTAGGGTGTTGGTCTTGGATGCTATATGTCCTGTTGTTATATAGGCTGAAACCTCTGACAAATTAGGGCTATGATCCAGGTTTGTCAATTTGGGGTAATGGTCTACGAAACCAGGATATGATGCTTGGTTGGTCCAGAGAGCTGTAAATTGAAATGAAGGCGACTACAGCATGTCTGGATCCAGCCATCTATGATAGTGTGATGACTGAGGGACAGATTTCACAATTACTATCAGCTCACAGCATATAGATTAATCTTGCTTAGCTTTCTGGAAGTCCACTCTAAGGGCTACTCAACTGAAGACTAATGCTGGCATTTCTTCAGAGAAATCCAGAAGATTTTTGCTTCTAAGAGCTTAAGGTTAAAAATAAAAAAAAGTAAATTCAGTGAGAGTTGACAGAAGCCTGCATTTCCGTGGGTCTGCAAGAAACTGCCTGCAAGCAAACTCTCAGAATCATCTCTGACCACTATTCACTCCTGTACATTTTACAGTTTTCCATGGAATAAGCATAATCCCTTGTATCCTATAGAGTCAGCACAGGGAACCCCTTAAAGTCAGGAGAGGGGTGTGCTGTATTGTTAGCAATCACACTTGCAGGCAGTAGGGCTGTGCCCACTGAATGCTTCTATAGCAAAGTTCATGAAGATTTTCAGAAGGCCCAGGCACCAATAGCTACTGTGGGCTGGTGTCCCAGGTAGATTTGAAGGCTCTGTACTAGAGCCACTGCCAAGTATTAGGCCTCAGATGAATGCAGTAATTTGCCTTCAATCAGACTCTGTATTTAACTGCCGTCCAGCATGCTGTCCCCAGGACAGGCTCAAGAGACTGTGGGCTTCTTAATCTTTTTCCACTTGTAATCTGGGGTACAGAGAACAAGTTTACAAATCAGAAAACAAGTTTACAAATCAGACACTAATACCAAATCACGAAGAAACAAAAATTAAAAACTCCGTGAGGCATCACAACCCACAGTTTAAGATGTTAAGAATTAGGGAGCCACAGGCGGGAGCAATAGCCCAGCGGGTAGGGCATTTGCTTTTGCACGCGCGGCCTGTGGCGGGCCAGGTTCGATCCCCATCACATCCCAGATGGTCTCCCGCGCACCGCCAGGAGTAATTCCTGAACAAAGAGCCAAGAGTAACCCCTGAGCATCACTGGGTGTGACCAAAAAAAAAAAAAAAAAAAAAAGAATTAGAGGGCCGGAGCAATGACACAGTGGGTAGGGTGTTTGCCTAGCAAGTGGTGCACCCCGTTCAATTCCCAAGCACCCCATATTGTCCCCCACGTGCTGCCAGAAGGAATTCCTGAGTGCAGAGCCTGGAGGAACCCCTGAGCATTGCCAGGTGTGACTCAAAAGAAAAAAAAATACTTAGACAAGATGGCTAGCTGACTCTGTTCCTGAAGAGACTGCAATTATTTCTTGTTCTTAATATTTCAACTTCAACTCATATACTTAAGTCCAATCAGTTATTAGCTTAGCTGTTGTTTTAGTTTCATTGTGGTCTTTACCCCATCTACATGTGCTTCCTAAAGTGTTACTGGTTTCAGAGGAGAGCCCTCCGTGTTCCACACTTGGGTGAGTGTGCAGCACTCTGCCTCGAGTTTTTTTGTTATTTTTTGTCTTTTGGGGTCCCACCTTACGATGTTCAGGGGTCACTCCTGGTTCTACACTCAAGAATTACTCCTAGCAGTGTTCGGAGGGACCATATGGGATGCTGAGGATCTAAGCAAGGCAAACAACCTACCACTGTGCTATTGCTCTGGCCCCTGAGGTCTGTACTACTGCCCCAGTTTATGATGTTAGCTTTTTAAATGATGAGACATGGGGCATGATAAAACCCACCAGTCCCCAGGGAAAGGCATAGTGCCCTGATATCCCTCCCAATCTTGAGGTCCAGTCAGTGCCTTGGACCTCAGGGGGACCGGAGGCTTAGATTTTCCTTATTTCTCCAACATGTTGTGTTGGCCTGATCCTTAGGGTCTGGGTTCTTTCCTCCAAAGCACATGCCCATTTTATGTCTCGAGGAAAATTTTGATTACAGAATCCAGCTGTTGTTGCCTGAAATTCCATTTCTACAGATGTTTGCAGGGCATGGATGCAAACAGAAGGATGCATACAACAGATAATGTTTAGAACTTTTTCACTGTATCTTCTAGTTGTCAGAGCATGAATATATTTTGATAGCTTTAATGGCTGTGTGGCTCTCTGTATAATAATTGATACAATTTAATTGGTAACTTATTATAAACTATACTGCAAAGAACATATATATGTAATGATTATCTACTTGTGACCATGAATTAGCAGAGAGCTTCTGCTGGATTTCAAATATAGGTATATAAAAAATGAGATTCACATGCAAAATAGTATCATTAGATTTCTTCTTTACCCTGACTTTCTTTTCTCAGAACAACAATAGTGCTGGGATGAGTGTCACTCAGAAAAGTCCCCAGACCACGAACACCACTGCTTTTCCTTGAAGTGCCTAGAAAGGACTGTTAAATAAATTCAACTGAGTTAATTCTTGGAATCCAATTCAATTTATTCAACAATTCATAAATCCTGCAGCTTCCCACCTACTATGTAGAAAGGCATAACAAAGAACCATATAACATGGAATATTCTTATAATTAGAGGGAGGAGCAGCTTATTATAAAATGAAAAGAAACATCTTTTCAGGCAAAACCAACTACTCCCAGAAGATAGAGAACTGGTTTGTGTTCATTTATTTTGTTTTGGGGGCCACACTTGGTGGTGCTCAGGATTACTCGTGACTCTGTGCTCAGGGATCACTCCTGGCTAGGTCTGGGAATCCATATAGTCTCCTGGGAATAGAACCTGGGTCCATCTCATGCAAGGCCAGCACCCTACCTGCTGGACTATCACTGAAGTCTGATACAGAGAGGTTTGGTCATGTTGATTGTCTTCTAATGGAGACCAGAAAATTCTATATTAATTTAAACGTCCTGCTGTAAACGAGGTTGACACTAGTTATGCTAGATATTACTCTTGATGGAAATAGCAGCTTTAATTTGGGCTTCTTGTCTCTTTTTCCAATGTTTTAATATGACACATCTGCTTCCTTTTTCCAGGAATTCGATTAGTGAATATTATATATCTATGGAATCATATAATACGTGATCTTTTCTATCTGTATTATTCAAATTTCAATTATATAATGTTTTACAGTTTACATCACTATTTTATTACTTTTAATTAGTGATTGTTCATTGTATGAATGTACACATCTGTGTACATTTGGGATACTACTGACTTTTCGCTATTGTGAATAGCATTACTACAAATAATCCCATGCATTGTTTGGGTGGCCACAGGTATTTGGTTTTTAAACACACACCTATGAGTAGACCTACTTGAACAGTAATTCACTTAATTATTTTAAGAAAAAAAATTTTTATTCAAAGCAACTACATATTTACCAACCCATGTTTGTATGAAGCTTCCCATTTTGATCATAAAAGCCAACCTGGTAGGTATGATTGTATTAACTCAATCATTTTTTGCTTTGCTTCTCTATTTTTTTGTAACTTCTTCTGTCACATCCAATTGTTTCCTGGTAAATTTTTCCTCAGAAGACAAATACTTAACAATGATTCCCAAGCTGTCATCTCTGATTTTCTTGTCTTCTCAAGAATGTAGTGAGCTCCATTCACTACAGACTTACCAGGAATTTCAGGGTGCATCATCCTCATTCTATAGAATAATTTATTCTTAGCCATTCTTTTTTCTTAAATTGAATCACCAGGAGATACACAGTAATAAAACTTTCATACAATGATCCAACAACTACAGCTCCTCCAGTGCATATTTTCCACCACCAATGTCCCCAGTACCTCTCCTGACACCGTCTCCCCCAAGATGACTTTATGGCAGGCATTTTCTTCTGTCTGTGTCTGTCTGTCTGTCTGTCTGTCTGTCTGCCTGTCTGTCTGTCTGTCTGTCTGTCTGTCTCTATCTATCTATCTATCTATCTATCTATCTATCTATCTATCTATCTATCTATCTATCTATCTATCTATCTATCTATCTATCTACCTACCTACCTACCTACCTACCTATCTATCTATCTATCCTATCTATCTATCATCTATCTATCATCTATCATCTATCTATCTACCTACCTATCTATCTATCTATCTATCTATCTATCTATCTATCTATCTATATATCTATCTATCATCTCCTTCTGAAAGAAGGCAGCAACCCAGCAACCCCCTCCCCAACCAAGGCAGGCCTACTCATGGAAAATTACCATTTTAGGGCCTAAGTAACCCTTTCATCCTAATAATCCTTTCATCGAACCCCCCCCCCAACCAGGGCAGGTCTACTCATGGAAAATAACCATTTTAGGGCCTATATAACCCTTTCATCCTAATAACCCTTTCATCCTGCATCTACAACAAAAGGCCCAGAAGGAATTCCTGTTTCCCACGTTGGTAGATGTTGGGAACACCCCCCCCACATCCTGTTATCTGGTCTGACTTGCATTCCTGCACCTAGCCGTTGCTGACCTGCAATCCAGCACGTATGCCTGCAGCCACATCAAATATAGATAGAAGTATTGAGTGTGACCTGGTTGGTATATGATGGTGACTTATTGCAAAGTGATTGGCTGCCTGCGAGCAGACCTTGATGTAATGCTTTAATTCTATTGGATGGATATGCACAGGCTTTTCTGTAGTAGTGGAAATTTTCTTTTAAAAGATGCCCCTTGAAAGGGTTCGAGGCTCTCAGCCACTGACTGAGGTCATGCTTAGAGCCCGAGTATACTCGAATAATTAATAAACCCTTTGTTTCTTGCATGGATTCGGTCTCTCTGAGTTTTCCTTGACAGGTGTGGAGTTCCAAGGTTCCCAGTCAGTCACCCCATCGGGTGGCCAACTGGGAACTTCCACCCCTTTCTGGGCACTATGGTTTGGAATACAGATAATTAGAGCCCATCATGTTTGGTCCTTTATCCATTTTCTGCACACATCTCCCATTCAGAGAGATCCCTTCCAAAGATCATTGTCATAGTGGTCCCTTCTCTATCCCACTGCCCTCTCCTCCAGCACTTGAGGCAGGCTTCCAACAGTGAACCAGTTCTCCTGGCCCTTGTTTCTACTGTCTTTGGGTGTTGTTCTCAGACTATTTCTTTCTATATCTCACAAATGAGTGTGATCATTATATGTCCATCCTTCTCCTTTTGACTCATTTCATTCAGCATGATACTCTCCATGTCCACCCACTTATAAGCAAATTTCATAATTTCCATAGTGTAGATGCACCATACTGTAACCAGTCATCTGTTCTCAAGCACTCTTAAGTCTAGTTGTCTTTCTTTTGAGAGTCTATAAAAAGCAGATAAATCTACTAAAGGAACTTGGTCACTGAGGACTGAGCTACAAATTCCGAGAATAGAAAAAGAGAACAAATAATTCTAGGTCACTGAACTTAGAAATTTGAAGTTATTATTTCTAATAATTAGTTATTACTTATTAAATATCATTTTGTTGATGTTTAACTTTTGATTATTGGAATTTTCCAATCTCAGGGCCTTAGGATCACTTACAGAGGTTCTTATAAGAATGTGTGCTGCTACGATTAAACCTGGATCTCATGTATTGCAAACCATTTTAATCATATTTTCTTTTTCCAACTAAATGTACTATTAGGCTAGATAAATATGAAAATTTGAAAGATAAATATGTTTACTCAATAGATATCATAATATGAGTCTAAAAAAGTAAAGTTGGAGAGAAATTGAAGTGATAGCACACTTGTCTTGCATGTGACTGCCCTGGGTCACATGTTCCCCTAGCCAAGTCAGGAGTGTTCCCTGAGTGCAGAGTAAGCAGTAAACCCAGACCATCTTGGGATATGGCCCAAAACAAAACAAAACAAAAAAAATCATAAACAAATTTACTGACTTGGCCCTTTAAGTTCTAAATTATGTTTGTTTGTTTGCTTGTTTGTTTGTTTTCACTCTGGAACGTTGGATGACAGGCCTAGCTAGCTTGGGAGCTTTACTGTTTCATCCACTCATAGCTTAATCTATTTACATGTTCTTAAGCCAGGGTTCATATTAATGAGATCTCTCTTCTATGTAAAGACTGATGGAGAGTGTGACAGTTACAGAAGTCACCTTGAATCTTAGTAACTTCTAACTAAAGGTCAGAAGTCAACTAAGACTTCTATGTTTTCTAGATTGGGCACAACTCCTCTTTATACTCACTGGACCCAGCATGGGACAGTTAGAGGAGGCTACCACCCTGGCTACCTTGAGACTATCATTTAAGATAATAGACAGGATCAAACTAGTTTGCCCTCAAGCAGGTGAGTGTGACCCTTTCAGTATACAGAGAATAACATACTCAGAATTACCCTGGTTCAGATAATAAATAAGAAGGACCTTGAGGGTACCATCTAGATTACATGAAGCCCATGAAATTAAGATGTTTATTTTATATCAGCCCCCTCTCTCCAGTGTTTTACATAAGAGATAATCTCAGAAGAAGGGATTAGTCCTTGGCATACTCCTTTGTTTATACCTATAATGGGGTGTGGCACTACCCTTCTATACTCTTCTACTATCTAGAAACTGTCTAGGGTTCTTTGTTGACAAGACTCTCCCTGAATTTAGGATTACTTTGGTGTATATAAAGGGACTGAATTGAGGTACTCTCACCTTTTTTTGGTAGGGCTCTCTCTTGGGTGAGATCCTCTTTTTAGTGGGACTCCTTTCTGGAAGGACCCTCTTTGGTGGGACTCTCTTTCTGGTGGGATCCTCTTTGGTGGGAGACTTGGGCCCTTGTGTATGGTCTAAGTTCTGACCAGAGCTAAGGTCATCCATTATATTGGATTGGGGTGGCAGAGCTTTTGTACTATTAAGAGCCTTTTTGGTCCATCCATTTATATGCAAATTTCATAACTTCATTTTCCCTAACAGCTGCATAGTATTCCATTGTGTAGATGTATCACTGTATCACTGTCTTCCCGTTCATCATCGATTTGCTCGAGCGGGCCCCAGTAACATCTCCATATGTCCTGTCTCATGTTAGTAGAGCTCAAGGGCATCTGCTTGCTCCAGGAACATAAAGAGCCTCAATCCATTCCAGAATGAGGTCTATAATTGTTACTGGTATTTGGCATATCAAATACAACACAGGTAGCTTGCCAGGCTCTGCCATGCAGGTAGCATACTCTTGTAGTCATCTCTAAGTCCAGCATTAGAGATGCTGGATGCAAGCGGCCGCACAAGCCGGGCTGTGATAGGCTGGTCACAGATGTAGATGTACCAAAGATGTAGATGTACCAAAGTTAAAAAAAAAAAAAGCCTTTTTGGAACTGTGCCGGATTCAAGAGTTTTCATCTATTCCCACGCAACCTAGGCAGTAGAAGTGAACTTCTCTCCTGCTAATGTTGGGGACCACCCCCGACACTGGAGAAGCCAGTGTTCTCTCTTGAGTACATGCTTCCTCCATTTTCTCTTCCACTCCCCTCACATTTTTCTAAGTATGTTGCCTCAAAAAAACAAAAAAAAAAAAAAAAAATTTACTTAAAACTTGAACATCATTCAAGGAAGCAAAAATACCATTAGTATGGATGAAGGCTCTGATCTCAGTGTAATCTGAGTGACCTTTCTTGTGTTAATTTTTTAGCCATACCTACTTATTGTAAGCTTATTTTTCAATCTGTAGAACTATGGAGAATATTTATTTATTTAGGATACAATTTTAGAGATTATCTTAATTTTAAGAAACAGAAAATTAGTATTACAAAATTTTAAATATTGTACTTTATACCCATTCTTTACTGCTGTTTTCAAATTTTTGATGGCTTTATTCAATAAACGTGAATATAGCAGATCACTCTTGGAGTATCTAAATGATATGTTAAATTGTGTATTTAAATAAAATTAGAATTTTACTTTTAGAAATTCAAACTTTTGAATCTTAGATTTGAATGATCTAAAATCTGTCTCTTCTCTGCTCCTTCTAGCATTTTTTATTTCTTTCCTTTCTGTTTATTAGTTCTTTCCCAAGCCTTGCTAACTTATTTGAATTGCACAGTTTAGGTAAGGCTTCTTTTTCCCAATCTCATTTTCCTCATAATTTTGCTGAATATGCTCTATAAATTCTTATGGCCTTATTCAATTAAATTTCCATTTCTCTTTTCTTATCTTGGAACTGTTAGGCTAAAGAGAAAACTAATGACTTCTAAACAGAAATGGTGAGTCACTGCATCTCAAAAAAAAAAAGATAAACTTCTCTCCTGTCTTTACTTAGTCTTTATTTTTTGTGTATTCTTTAAAGCTATGAAACCTATTCAAATGTGACTTATTCTTTAAAGCAAAGAAAATAAATAAACCCCTCCACATAAATAAAAACCTGTCCTCTTTTAACTAATGCCAAAGCTATGCATTTCTGTCTAAGCTAAATTTCTTTATAGTTCAATTTCCTTTCTTTGCTTCCTCCAGTTGCTTTCACTGAAATCATAGTAATTCATCTCTGACTATTACAGGAATTTGGAAGAATGCATCCTAAAATTCATCTTGTGACCTTTGTAAATGGTAGGGACCAAAGTTTGACTCGGTGATAACTGATCTAATTTGGAAAATGTATTATTGAAGCTTGTGTTATGTAAAGTTGAAAACTATAACCTAGCGTGACATGTGCTATTGCATCAAGTAATGAAATTCTGAAAAACATGTGTCCCTTAGTTTTGTTATTGTATAGGGGATAACTGATTTATAGTAATACTGATGCTTGGGCCTCATGGAAGTCAAAAAGTGCGAAAGATTACTGAAATAAAAAGAAACTAGTCTTCTTGGGCTCTGAGCAGCTAGCCTTATGGTCCAGCACTTCCCCATAAGGGCCCAGCACTTTCTCTGTCACAAGACCCTAAGGGCAGGACCCAGAAATGCGCCCTGACCATATGGTTACACCCAAAACATCTGTGTCTGTGTTTATTCAAGTTAATGTGAGGCAGAATGTGCCTGGTCTTCTGTCCTCTGAACACAGGAATATGTAAATCAATGATCTTTACCTTGCAAATGTTACCTTGCAAATGCTAAATCTGTGATTGTTATCTGTTGCAATGCCATGTGATTGTGCTTGTACCCCTCCACCCAAATATTGTATAAAAGGCTTAAACTGCTCAGTAAAACGAGTACTGCTATCCAGAACTCCCTGCTGCATTGATGTCTTTCTGTCTTTCTTTTCTTAGCAGAAGCAAGGCAGAGTCTCTCTCAAGTCCATCCTTCTCCTTTTTCCTCAGGGATGAAGTCCGGCAAGATCTAGGTCTCCCTCATTCATGCTGGGCCCGACCAGGGCACCTGACATGGTCTCAGTACATTAAGGAAATAGTGGACTAAACACGTAACAATGTATTTTTAGGGCTGAGATATCTGACCTAGACATTATATATTATAATCACCTCTCAAGCTTCATAAATGCTTTTATACTCCATTAATTTTTGGATTGAGATGTGAGGGTCATGTTTGTTTATCATCTGTTTTGCTATACCAACATAGAGTAAGCCAAAGTATTTCAAGGTAGAGTAGAACATTTGTATAAAGGAAGATCAAAGTACTACTGAATGCTTTTAGAAACATTGAATAAAGGAATCAATTATTACTTTTATGGAGGATAAATATTTTATTTTATTACTAAAAATATTGTTGTTCCCAAAGTTTTAAAATTTCTTTATTGATCACTGCAATTTTTTTTTTTTTTTTGGGTCACACCTGGTGATGCTCAGGGGTTACCCCTGGCTCTGCACTCAGGAATTTCTCCTGAAAGTGCTCTGGGGACCATATTAATATTCATTAATATTTTAATGAATATTTGATATTACTTTAGCTTTTTAGCACATTATGAGGTTGATAAATTTGAATTAGACATACTAAACTAACATTGGGCCTTGATAATGGACATCAAATCCCAAAAGAGAAATTAACTTGTCAAAGTAATGATTTTGAAACATTCAAAATAATGGAAATGATTAAGTCACTAAGAATGGGAGGTATAGATATTCTTATGTTCCATAAAAAAAAAGCATTCATAGCAGCCTCATTCTCACTATTTAATTTTGTATTAAATTCACAATTATTTAATCTGGGTTTTGGTTAATTTGACTTCAATAAATAAGGAAGCAAAAATGAAACAAATCTCAAGCAAAGAAACAATATCATCTGATTTCCCAAGAAAAATCCCAGTTTGGGATCTTTTGTCATGTCCCCAACAATGCCGGGAAGCGAAGTTCCCTTCTACCTCCGGGCCGTCGAGGAATGGATGAAGACTCAGGAATCCAATGCAGTTTTTAAAAGGCTTTACTTATCACAGTTTCAGGCATACAAATCAACAATAGGAAAAATCCAGTGCTTAGGATTCCCGGCTAGAACCCCAGCCACGTGTAGGCCAAGATGGCGGCCACAACGTAAAGGCCCTGTAAAGAGGAGACAAAGACAAGACTCCCAAGAAGAGTGCAATCCCCAAAAGAGAGCCCAAAGAGAGAGAGAGAACCAGAAAAGCAGCTTAGTTTTTATACCGCTGCAACTTAGACCTCCCACTATTATGGGAAGCAGGGAGGGTCAAATGCCCTTAGGTAATTTCTCCCAGCACCTCACCTAGGCCGTATTATATGCTAATGTTTTGAGCCAAGATCTGCCTGGAAATGCCTTTATAGGGTAGAGAAGGGGGTTTCTGAGATGGCATGTCTCTGTACCAAAGACTAATACTAATGCCAGTTAAATATTTCTCCAAGCCTTCACAAGAGTCTCGTCTACTTCACGGTAGTTTTGTATTTTAGTTGCCTTTGAGTTATCAGGGAGCCATGCTTGCTTGCTTGGAGGCAAACAGCATTTCTCCCTGGTCTAATTACTTAAGAGATCCAACGTGGCCAGGCAAATATGCTGGTAAGATCTAACAAGTCCCACGATGATTGTGGTAACATGAGAGAATATTTATACCAGCCAATACAGAATACATGGTCAGATAAACTGCCACATTTAAACTGCCCCTCTAGCTACAAAGTGACCTGCAGGAGGCAATCCAGGGCAGATGTAGAGGTTTTTAGGCTTCCTGAAACACTACTCCATTCCACAGTCTTGGGAAAGGAGGAGTTGGAACCATATAGACTTTGATAAGTTTTCTATCTTTGTATCTTATCTTAGTAATGTGAGTTCTGTATCCCAGAACATAATGTAAACTACATTAGACCACTCTTGTTTTTATTGTTAGATTGTGTCATTTAGTTGTTTGACTTCTCTATGAGCCACAGATAAGAGAGCTTATACAGGATTTGATCATCTTTCTTGGACTAATTTTACTTAACATGATGCCCGACCCTCCAGTTCCATATAACTTGAAGCAAACTACAAGATTTCATCTTAGAGTTGCATAACATTCCGTTGTTTTATAAATGTTCAAGAATGCCACAATTCCAGAATTTTGACTTGGGAACCAAAAAATGAACAAGGAAATGCCTCCTAAAAAATCGTTTTTGAGAAAAGGATGTCTTTTCACTAAATAACAACATAAAATAGCTAATTTTCAAAAAGGAATTTCTGAATTTAATTTTGAATATACTACCTTTGGATCTTTGCATAATACCTAGGTGAAACTATTCATAAAGAACTACTTAAAAATCAATTCAGGATGTGATCAGATCAGGGAACAAATAACAAGAACAGAAACTGTAGAAAAGAGTTAAGGATGATATGATTTTCAAGTGGCAAGAATCAGACTAGTATCTAATTGTGTGATATCAACTTTAGTAGCATAATTTCATGTTTATGTCATTTTTCAAGTGCAGATTCTAATTACTGAATGGTCTGCTCCTGAAAACCTATAAATGAGCATTTTAAAGGCAGTTAAAATAAATGTTACACAATATAGACAAATAGCTCTCAATTGTAAACTCAGGTCTAGTTTTCCTGAGAGAATTAGAGCTCTATGTAATGGGAAGTCCCTCTTTGTTTACCATGGTGCTGTGTGCTATTTTGTAAGATAGGCTGCTTAAATATAGTTCTTTTTATGCAATAACTTCACACTAGTGGCATTTTTAGAGATCCCAGCTATGTCACTTAATTCTTAAAAATATTGCCCTCTTAGGTCTAAGATAAGGATAGAACTCTATGCTCACAAAAAGTCAGCAATGTTGAGGTTAGACACCATATTGGGGCAAAAAATAGAAGTGAAAAATGAAAGATAGGAAAGGATCAAACAGCTGATATAGGGAAAATTGAAACAGAATTTAAGAGGCAGATTGAATAGGGTTTCTGAAGTCTAGTTTATTTGCATATTGCTTTAAGATTAACAGAAGTCCTCTGGATTTTACTTGCATTTAGTAATCTACTTAACCTCAAGGTATAACTTCAAATTCCCTAAATTTTGATTGCCTACTTCAACATGTTACTGAAAATCAAGTATCAACTTATTTTCTTCCTACATTAAAGATTTGATAAAGTACTTCAAAGGTTCTCTCTGAAGAGATTTAAAGTTCAAAAGACTGCAAGTCTATCCGATCTGTATTAATATTTCATAATAAAAATAGTTCATAAACTACAGTTACAGCATAGACACACAACTTTAATTCATTACAAAATAAACAAAGCACAAATTAGGGTCTTTTTTTTTCTACAAAGATATTTTAGAAGGAATTATAATACTCCATTTTCTTAGTCATTTGTTTTCGGATCTCAACAAATGGTCATTCTTATCACATAGAGTACACAAAAATAATTTATTCAAAGATTTTCAGGAACCAGATTCTTAAAGTGGTCCCTGAAATTCAATATGGGAAAAAATATTATGATTTTAATGTAATTTAGAGATAGGGAGACAAATATTGACTTATAAAAATCTCTGAAACATAAGATTGTTAAAAAGGACAGAAAAACAGAAGAAATGTATTGAGACAAAAATCATATATTGCATTATAATGGCAGAGTATTTTTTATGTTTATCATTTATTTTTGGTGAAAGGGAAAGTGAACTAAACCACTTTCAGAAGAAATGATAGCACACTGATCTCTGAATATGAGATCCTAAAATTATGATAAGTACTGTTTATGGAGAAATAGTGAATACAATCCTTCAAAATTATCCAAATGCAAGGGAAGTCTAGAAAATAAATATGATGAAAGTTGTGTACTCTCCTAGCTCTGGAGGAAATAGTATGATTATATGGTAGAAATTAAAGGTCATTTTGTTATTTACAAGTGAAAGAGTTTTTGCCTTTTTTCAGCTCAAAATATGTAAATGAGGTTTTCTGCTAGGTTCTAGAGATTTCCTATATCTGGATATCCGTAAAGATACAAGAAAAATATTTCCCCAAGGTCCTTTGGCTATTTGCCTGCTTTAACAGTGATCTTGAACAGATTTATCAAGACCTTTATAAATCTATCATCTTATAGTTCTATAATTTTTTGGTAATTCAAACCATTTTTGCTCTGTCAATATCTCCATTCATGTGAACATTCATCAGATCCTGTATTTTATTTCATTTATAAGACAAGAGGCTGCAAAGCACCTTCAGACAAAAATTGTATACAACATGATATATTTATTTTCATGGTTTTGTAAGCATGAAATATTTAAAAAGACTGTATCCAAGTCTGAATTATTTATAAAAAGGTGTGAAATAGCTTGTCATAAAAAGAAATTAAAATAGAAAAGCAGTAGAATGCTAGTAAAAATCTTATATTGTTTATGATTTTTTTTAATATAAAACACAAATACAAACTTTGTTGACAGTGCTGGATTATTGATCCCTTCCACTAAGAAAAAAGATTTTTTTTGCAGTGATGAATGAGATTGCATGATATAACCAGAAGCTTTGCTTTATTTTTATATAGATACACATTGAAGACTTGACAAAGTAAATATCGATTGTTTGACATGGTATAACAAACTTTTCCACAAGAAATGGACAAACATAAAAAAAATCATTCATAAATGTGTGCTAAAAATACTATTCTCTATGAGTGTCCATTCTTTTTTGGTGGAATATGTCTTTTTATTTTTAATTAATATTTTATTATACCACCGTGAGATATACAGTTACAAAGTGTTCATGTTTGGGGGGTTTCGGTCACACAGTGTTCCAAAACCCATCCCCTCCACCACCGCCCATTTCCCACCACCAATGTCCCCGATTCCCTCTGCCCTCCCATAGAATGCCTTTATGGCAGGTTCTTTATTTCTTTTCTCTCTTTCTCCCTCTCTCTCTCTCTTTCTCTCTTCCTTATCTTACATATTTTGGATGGTAATACATACACTTAGAGGTTATCATGTGTATCTTTTGCCTGTATTTAATGCTCAGCTTTCTAGGTAGGTATTAGCCCTTTTGACAATTATTAGCACATTGTTCCCTTCTCTGTCTTACCTAACCTCTGACTCCCACACATTTGTGGTAATTTCCCCCTTTGACAAGACCTCCTGATCCACATTTCACTTGACCTTGGATTTTTGTATCATAATATATATGTGATATATATATATATGTATATATATGTCATATATATGTATGTGTGTGTGTGTGTGTGTGTGTGTGTGTGTGAACCAATATGCCCAAGAACTAATGACTGATAAAGAAACTTTGGTACATCTACACAATGGAATACTATGCAGCTGTTAGGAAAAATGAAGTTATGAAAGTTGCCTATAGATGGATGGACATAGAGAGCATCATGTTGAGTAAATGTTCATTCTTATCTACAAAGCAGGGTATAGTAATGGAACCTGCTTTGAATGGTTACTGAGAAAAATGAGTTAGTTTGAAGGCTTATAATCACCCTTGGCCCCAGAGCACAGTATAGGCAAGAGGAGAAAAATAATAAAGTGGAGGGAAGATATAAAATAGACTAGTGAGAAACAACAGGACCAGGGGGCTAGGGCATTCAGGTACATTGGTGGTGTTCAAGAATCATAGAGGTCAAAACAAAGAGTCAAAACACTGAAATCAGGATACCTAAACTTTAACAACTGAATTTAAAAACGGACCTGTCAAGATGGCAGGCTGGATTAAGGGTAGGGGAGAGAATCTGGAAACATTAGTGGAGGGAAGTTGACATTGGTGTAGGGATTGATGCTGGAACACAGTATGTCTGAAACTCAATTATGAATAACTTTGTAAATCATGGTACTTTAACAAAATTTAAAAAATTAAGTTCTTATAAACTAATATTAAAACGTTTTCAATAAAACAGTATTTAATAAATTAATCAATGAACCAGTATGTTCTACTTTCTACAGAGAAAAATGATGATTAACATGCAAAATCAAAAAAGTATATGTCTAAATTGTTCTCTTACATTTGATTACTGCAAAATCTTATAGATTATTTACATTAAAATATTCAACTGTATGATATGATTATTTAACAAATGTATTGATATCATGTGTGAACTATATGCTGTTGCTTCTTATATAAAATGTCTGTAGAATTACTCCAAAGTTTATAAAAAGGAGAAAGTAATGACTTCATAAGTGATTCTCATTGTATTAATAGTGGGATAAACCGCAGAAAACATTTAGATTAAACTTCACAGGAATATAGATATATTCTACTCTTTGGTTATATGGAGGCCCTTTTTACTTTCTTTTTGGGTAGGACTCTGGATCAGAGTCCTAAGTAGTAA
This sequence comes from Cryptotis parvus, assembly GCA_021461705.1. Classification (NCBI taxonomy): domain Eukaryota; kingdom Metazoa; phylum Chordata; class Mammalia; order Eulipotyphla; family Soricidae; genus Cryptotis; species Cryptotis parvus. The sequence goes on along the minus strand of JAJIBD010006260.1, from coordinate 75,025 downwards.
GGTATGCTGATCCAGAGACAGACATGGGGCAGAGCTGCTACTGGCTCTCACTGTGCCCAGCCGCTCATGAGGTGCCCAGGAGGGATGGCAGGTTCTAGCCCTGGCCCGCCACCCCAGCAGAGCCTCACAACAAGCCAGACAACCCCCTACTCCATGATGACCTCCATTTTCCACATCCGGACTCCCCTCTCGTCTGAAATCCACCCAGCAGAAGAGCTGATCACAGCCTGGCTAGCATGGCCGCTGAAGCCGCTCGGTTCATCAATAAATGCTGGATTTTGAGATGACTACAAGAGTATGCTACCCACACAGCAGAGCCTGGCAAGCTTCCTGTGTCGTATTTGATATGACAGATACCAGTAACAATTGTAGACCTCATTCCCATGACTTGATGGAATGGTTTGAGGCTCTTTATGTTCCTGGAGCAAGCAGGTGCCCTTGGGCTCTACTTGCATAAGACAGGTCATATGGAGATGTTACTGGTGCCCGCTCGAGCAAATCCACGATGAACAGGAAGACAGTGGTTATATGGAGTTATTTTAAAATGTATTGCCAAACTTAGTAGAAAAAAAAATGCTAGATATTGTGAAGGTGCTTTAGCAGAGAATTCTAATCTATTAGATATGGGACTCAGGATACATCGTATTTGGTACTATATTTTAAAATTTTAATGCTTAATAAATTTGTATACACATGCCTAAATATGTAAAGTTTTGCATAATTCTTCAATATGAATGACTTTAAATTGGTGAACTGACTGTTAGTGTGTTTTTAATCTTATTTGAGTCATATCAAATGACATGAATATTCTTATACCATTCATTTATTTGGATTCATGGGTCTGATTAATTTTCAACCTGGAGAGTGGCAATGTTGTAGGAAAGGAGACAATGTTCAAGAAGGTTAATGAACAGTTAAATTGCCGGAGCTTTGATGATTGGAATTAGAATGAGGTTGAAATTAGGGAGGAGTCAAGATACTATATTTGATGATACTCCTATTATGTAGCTATATACTACTAATAAGGAGAGACCAAATATGAGTAGCATTTGACTAAATTATAGAAGAATATTGCAGGGAAAAAGTGCATATATTTGCATTTGATTTTGTAGATGGGAAGATACTTTTTCAAAAAATATGAAAAACATAATTTCCAGAAACCTATCAAATTTTCCTAAATTATTCCTACTATCTATCTGTCTATGCACACATAAATGCAAAAATTATTGATAATTTGAATATTTTTGTTTTTAATTATAGGTGTGCATTTAATTCTGTCTTATTTTAAAAGAATTCAAGAGTTCTTGCAGGATAGATATGGTCTTTAGTGTCAGAGTACATAGCACCATTTATCTTTCCCATCAGAGGCTGCTAAATGACTTATATACCTTAAAGCGTCTTGTAGAAAGAGCAGAATCCTTTAGCTCTCCCCAATACTGACACAAGTATTTCAATTTCCTCTCGAGTGCCCTGTATTCTTTCCATTATTGCAACAACACAGACATTGGATAGATGGAGTCTTTATTATAAACTCTGGATGTTGTCACTGTCCTCTTTTGCAGTATTTTTTTTTTTGCTCTCACTGTTAGTGATTTTCCTAAAGGCTAAAAAACTGCATTATTTGCTATATAAATCCATTCTATAGCCTAAGACATCCAGAGGACATTCTAAGCCTTCATCTTGCTATATATTTTATTACAATGTAGATTTTACTTAGGACTAGTAACATTGTGAATCTATTGAAAAAATGTAGCTTGTTGTTAATAAATTACCAACAATTAGAAGATGGCAACTGAAACATTAAATACAGCTTTGAGATTTAAAAGCATGAGGCCCTTTGGAATCATACAGTGAGGTCAAGTTATTCTGGATCACAGATACATCATTCAGAGACATTTCTGCAGTTTTGTTCTAAGATATAGAAATACGTAGTAATTTCAAATTCTGAAACTTCGTGGATACACTGGTCCCCACAGCTGAACTCTCTGAGTTGCCCTCAAGAGCGGGAGGGCCTATCCCTGTAGCCACACCTACTCCTTATGGCTGTAGACATACCAAGGTCTCAACGCCACTATTTGCTTCACTAACTCTCTGCATAGAAACTAAGCAGCGACCAGGCTGACAACTCTAGGGCCTTCTCAGATTTAGCCCAGGTAGCCTTTCCCACATCCCTGAACTTCCAAAAATGCCAGTAGCTAGACCCGCCTCCCAAAGCTGCCATGTTGCCTCACTCACAGACCTGCTCTATTGATTCATGATGCTCCATGGACATGCAAGCCAACCTAAACTTCATGGACACACCCAGTACCCCCAAGACTGAAAACCCTGGTATGCCTTCTGGAGGAGTAGTCCTAGTACTGCCCTGTTGGAACCCAGACAACACTGACGTTAGTTACACTAAGGGCTCTACTCTGTATCACTGTCTTCCTGTTCATCATCGATTTGCTCGAGCGGGTCCCAGTAACATCTCCATATGTCCTGTCTCATGCTAGTAGAGCCCAAGGGCATCTGCTTGCTCCAGAAACATGAAGAGCCTCAATCCATTCCAGAATGAGGTCTATAATTGTTACTGGTATTTGGCATATCAAATACAACACAGGTAGCTTGCCAGGCTCTGCCGTGCAGGTAGCATACTCTTGTAGTCATCTCTAAGTCCAGCATTTATTGATGAACCGCGTGGCGCTTGCGGCCGTGCAAGCCCGGGCTGTGATAGGTTGGTCTGCTGGGTGGAGTTCTGATGAGAGAGAAGTTCGAATGTGGAAAATGGAGGCCCTCATGGAGTGGGGGTCGTCTGGCTTGTTGCAAGGCTCTGCTGGGGTGGCGGGCCAGAGCTAGAACCTGCCATCCCTCCTGGGCTCCTAATGAGTGGCTAGGCACAGGGAGAGCCAGTAGCAGCTCTGCCCTATGTCTCTACTCTACTGACTCACTAATACTTTCTCCAATGACACTAAATTGAGAAAAATTTCAGGATTCCTAAATTGAGAATAATTTCAGGCAAGAAATATGATGGCTTCTTCTTCCTTCTTTAAGGTAGGCTCTTTCCTAAGACTTACACCCATCTTCCCAAACTGCCTCCAAGTTGACTTACCCACTGGCCCAGCTCTATAGATTCATGACTAATCTTTAAGAAAATGCAGTTCAAGCAAATAAACTTCATAGCAAACCAGTCCCTATACAAGAAATCTCTGGGGTGTCCTTGGGATGGGGGGCATGTTGGGTCCCCACCCTGTTGGGGCCCTGGAGCAACCATGCCAGGGTTCAACTCTACCACTTCACCAATATGCTTTGTAGAGACATCAGAGTGTGAAAAGTTTCAGGTACCCTGGTGAGCAGGCTGAAAACTTCAGCACCTTCTTTTTAGAAAGGGTGATTTTCCCGGGCCCCCATGCGTACATCCAGGAAATCCCAGTAGCCATGCCCACCTCCCATAGCAGCTGCCATGTTGACTTACCCTCCAGCCTGATTCTTCAGATACACAATAAAAGCTCTGAGGAGATGCAAATCAAACAGCTAAACTTCATAGGCACACCAGTTCCCACAGCTAAATCTCTGGATTGTCTTGGGCGACCAATTCCTTGCCCTGCTGAAGCTCCTGAAGTGGATCACTGTAGCCAAGACCAAGTGCTCAACTCCATCACTTCACTAATAATCTCTTTAGTCAAAAAACTGTAGCTCAGGTATTATTGACTGCAGGTACCTGTTGACTAGGCTGGGGATTCTAGAGCTTACTCAGTGTGGACTAGAAAGTCTCACAAGCCCCCGGTAACCCCAACATCCAGAAGTCCCAGCATCCAAATCCACCTCTCACATTGTTATGTTGACTGACCCTCCAGCCCTGCTCAACCAATTCACAACTAAATCTCTGAGGAGATGCAGATCAAGCAGTCACATTTTATGGACACACTGGTCTCTGTGCCTTAAATTTTAGGGGTACCTTCAGGAGGGGTGATGATTTGAAGTTCCACAAGCTAAACCCACACAACATTGCTGCAGCCATGCCAATAACTCAGCTTCATGAGTTCCCTAATACACTCTAAAGAGGCATCAAACTGCAAAATTTTCAGGTACCATGGTGACCAGGCTGAGAACTCTGGGGGCAGGAAGCCTCCACCGTCCCCCATATTTCCAGAAGCCCATGTGGCCATGGCTATCTCCCCATAGCTGCCACCATGATGACCGAACCACAGGCCCTGCTACACTGATTCACGATGAAATCTTTGAGGAGATGCATCAAGTGCTACGACTCATGTACACACAACAGTCAACATACTGAGTTATCTGGGTGCCCTAGGAAAAGGTAATTGAGTCCCAGATACTGAGGAATCAGCAGCTGCATTCACACCCCACTGCTTGAGCCATGCCAAGGGTTCAATGCCAGCACTTCACAGAGACACCAAACTCTAAAATATTTCAGATACCCAATGACCAGAATGAGAACTTTGGGTGCTTCTCGAGTGGGTTCAGGAACCCCCAATGCCCACAAACTTTCTTCCAGAAGTCAAAAAAGGTACTCTCACACCCCCAAACTGCTACCATGTTGACTAACTCACTGACCCTGCTCTACCAATTCATGACCAAATCTCTGAGGAGAGGAATCTAAACAGATAAAATTCGTAGACACATAGGACCCCACATAAGAAATCCTGGTGTTTTCCCTGGGCTGCTTGTGCTGGGGGTGGGGGAATGGGTCAGGCTGAATATCCACCCTGCTGAAACCCTAGGAGCTATAAACACAATTTATCTTTGCATCCATGCCAGAGTTCAATTACACATTTCACTATTTTGCTCTGCAGACACCAGTGACACCATTGTGATCCCAGTGACCATGCTGAGAACTCTGGGCCTTCTGGGAGCAGCAGCTTCTCCCCCCATTCCCTACTATATCTGAAATCCCTCCAAACCATGCCACTTGCTACAGCCACCACCATGGTGACTTACCATGGTGAGTGGGTCCACTCTACCAATTCACAAGTAAATATTCAAGGAGATGCAAACCCAGCATCAAGCTTCATGGACAGATTAGTCCTCACAGCTGAAATCTCTTGGCCGCCCATGGGAGGGAGGCAAAGTCCAGTCCCTTCCCTACTGATGCTCTTCCATCTGTACCCACAGCTGCAGTTATACCAAGGCCTCAATTCCATCAGTTCAGTAACCTTTTTCCAGACAGCAAACTGCAAAAGCTTTCAGGTACTCTGGTAACCAGTCTGAGAAATCTGAGCTTACTCTAAGTAGAGGTGGCAGCTCTTCGACACTCCCCCCACTTCCATAAGCCCTGGAAACCATTCACCCCTACCACAGCCGTTCTCATGACAAAGTCTTGGTAGACTGCCCCGCTCTACCAAGTTCTGACTAAATCTCCAAGCTACACAAAGCAAATAATTAAACTACATGGATACGCTTGTCCCTGTGACTGAAATCACAGGGATACCCTGGAAAGATGAATAGCCATCATCCCACCCTGCCAAATAAAGACCCCGCTGCTGAACCATTATAGCCACTCCAAGAAGTCAACTCCACCACTTCCTTAGCACTCTAGTAGAGACAGCAAACTGCAAATAATTTCAGCTACTCAGTGACCAGGCTGAGAACTCTAAGGCCTTCTTGGAGTGAGACAGCCAGCCTCCCTCTCAACCCCCCACATACATCCAGAAGCCATGTCCTTGACCAGATAGCGTCCACCGCATTGATTCACCCTCCAGCTCTATTCTAGCAATTCACAACTAGACTTCCAAGGAGATGCATGTCAAGCAGTTCAGTCATGGACACAGCACTCCCCAGGTCTGAAGTCTCGGGTGTTCTTGGGAAGTGGGAAGGCCAATTCCCTGATCTGCTGAAGACTCAGCTGCCGCACCCACACCCACTGCTGCAGCCACACCGAGGACTCCACTTCACCATTTCACTAACACCCTCCACAGAGAATTCAATCTGTAAAAAATTTCATGTACTCTGGTGACCAGACTGAGAACTCTAGAGCCTTCATTGAGTGGAGATAGGCAGCTTTCCTGTCCTCACATCTTTTGGAATCCCCAACAACTTTGCCAAGCTCCCATAGCTGCCAACACATTCACTCACCAGTCCTTCTTTATAGCTTCATTGTTGGAGGACATGTTTAGCTAATCTGGGAGTTTTGTTGTTTTGCTCACTCCCAGCTTAATCTTATTTAAGCCAAGGTTCATTCTAATGAGACCTCTCTTCTATGTAACCACTGCTAGAGGGTGTGGCAGTTACAGAAGTCAGCTTGATTGAATAACTTCTGACTTATACATCTACTAAGACTTCTATGTTTTCTAGATTGGGCAAAGCTCCTCTTTATACCCACTGCACCCAACGTGGGACAGTTAGAATTTACCAGGGAGACTACCACTCTGGCTACGCTGAGACTAAAGGAAGACTATAGGAAGGATCATACTAGTTTGCTCTAAGCAGGCGAGTATGACCCTTTCAGTACATGAGAACAAGATACTCAGAATCACACTGGTGCAGATAATAATAAGGACCTTGTGGGTACCATCTAGATTACATGAAGCTCAAGAAGTTAAGATGTATTACTTTATATCAGCCCCCCTCTCTCCAGTGTTTTACATAAGAGATAATCTCGGATTAGTCCTTGGTGTAACCTTTGTTTATACCTGCAATAGGGTGTGGCACTACACTCTGTTTAGGGTTCTTTGTTGGCATGACAACCTCCCGATTGGATTACTTTGGTGTATATAAGGGGCTGACTTGAGGCCCCTTCACCTTTTGCCTTTTGGTTCCTCAGCCTTCAGCTTTTGGCTTTTGGCTTTGGCCTTTTGCTCCTTCTTCTGGGTAGGACTCAGCTCGGGTGACATCCTCTCTCTTTGGTGGGAGACTTAGGCTCTTTTGTATGGTCTAAGTTCGGACCAGAGCTAGAGTTTGTTCATTATATTGGATTGCTGTGGAAGAGCTTTTGTACTATTAAAAGCCATTTTGGAACTGCACCGACTCGTGAGTTTTCATCTTTCTCCCGGCGCCCTCGGAGGTAGAAGACAACCTCTGTCCTGACACTGTCGGGGACCCCGGCGGCGTTCCCCGACACTTCATGACAGAATTTCACAAGAGATGCATGCCAAGCAGATTATGTTAATGGACTCACTTGGTTCTCTTTTAACCAAGAGAACTCACTGTAACTCTCTTGGTTACAATTTCTTTTTTTGCTTTTTTTGGGTCACACCCAGCAATGCTCAGGGGTTTCTCCTGGCTCTGCACTCAGGAATTACTCCTGGCGGTTGTTGGGGGACCATATGGGATGCCGGGGTTCAAACCCGGGCCGGCTGCATGCCCTACCCGCTGGGCTATCGCTCCGGCCCCTTGGTTACAATTTCTGGGATACCAACAGAGGGTGACTGACAGGAGCCACATGCACAACCCACCATTTCAGCCGCCTCCAAGGGCTCAACTCCACCACTTCACTCTCTGCAGATAGACAATAAAAGTTTCAAGTGCACTGGTTACTAGACTGATAACTTTGGGGCCTTCTCTAAATTGGTTAGTAGTCTTCCACTAACCACCCCCCCAACTTCCAGAAGTACCAGAAGTCACTTCCACCTCCCGTGTGCCCTGACTTGTTGATTCACCTACTGAATCTGTTCTATGCATTCATGACTAAAATCTCTGAGAAATTGCAAGCAAAGCAGCTACGTTTTATGGCTACACTAGTCCCCATGGCTAAAATCCATGGGGTGCCTCAGGTGGGGAGCAGTCAGTCTCCACCCTACTAAAAGCCTGGGCAGCAGCATGCATACCCCCTCCACTGTAATGCAAATCTCCAACTCCCTAATACTTCTGCAGAGACACTGACTGAAAATTATTTCAGGCACTCCAGTGATCAGGTTGAGAACTCTTGGGCCTTGTCAAAGGGTGCAGGCAGAAGCCCCCCTCAGTGCTTCTGTGTACTCCTGCAGCCTTAGCCACCAATCACAATCATGGCCGTGTTGACTTATCAACATGACTGTCTCTGCTGATTCACCAATTCACAATTAAATGTCAAAGGATATGCAAACAAGCAGATAAATTGCAGCAACATAAAGGTGCACGCAGCTGAAATCTCAGAGGTGTTTTGAGGAGAGCCTAGGCAGATTTCCTGTTCTTTTGAAGCCTCTCTGCAGCCAAACTCACTCTCCATCAATGCAGCAAGACCAAAGCTCAATTCCAGCAATCCAATAATGGTCCGTTAAGACCCCAAACTGTATTAAATTTCAGGTACCTAGTAACCAGGCTGATATGATTGTGGTCTTCTTAGGGTTGGGGCCTTTCCACACAACCTACTTCCCTGATACACACCAACCCCACAGCCTCCTCAATGTCAACTCATTTTCCAGACCATAGTTTCTGAATTATCTGAACCTCACAGTTTCTTATACACTGCTGCCATACCCCCAAAATCCTCAATAATAAAATTCCAGTCATAGCACACCAAATTAGATGGGGAAGAAAGAATCCAACTAAGCTCAACAACAAAAGCAATGACACACAATCTCCAGTAGCAAGAAACACTTAGTAAATCCTAGCAAGGACTTTTAAGGTATTGATTTTTATATTGGAACTTTTTTTATCTAATCAATTTCAGCTCTGAATTGTGTCAACAGTTGTAGTTTTGTCTATAAAAATTTTTTTCAAGTGCTTGCTCCTCTAAAATTTGTTCTGAAATAGTTTCCTCCTTTTTATAAAACAAGACCCAAGCTTGGAGAAACTTTTTAAAAAACAGAATAAAAATCTGTTGTTTAAATGTAGTAGCTCTGCCCCGTGTATCTGTGTCTCTGGTTCAAGCATACTCTGGGATTGAAATAGACTTTGCTGTAGGATAGGGACTTTGATGAGCAGGGCTTGAGATCGGCTTTTCTCTTGGGTGGAGTTCTGACGAGCTGTGGAGTCCAGATATTGAAAATGGTGGACCTCATGGTGTGGGGTTCCTCTGGCTTCTTGCGAAGAGCTCTATTGGGATGGCGGACCAGGGCTAGAACTTGCCTTACCTCCTGGAGCCAGTAACAGCTCTGTCCCATGTATCTGTGTCTCTGGTTCAAGCACAACTGAGCTGTTACCCACTCTTCCTGTGCTTAGTTGATCATGAGGCATCTAAGAGGGAAGGCATGTTCCAGTCCTGGTCTGCCATCCCAATAGAGCCTCGCAAGAAGCGTAGAGGAACCCCTACACCATGAGGGGCAAGTTTCAAAATCCGGCTCCACAGATCGTCAGAGCTCCACTCAAGAGATAAGCCTATCTGTCCCCGTTGCATGCATCTGCTTTGCGGTAGTGTGGTTCATCAGCAAATGTACGAACTGAGAGCCTACTACTGAGAGTATGCCACCCACATGGCAGAGGCCTGGCAAGCTAGTCATGTCGTATTTGATATGTCAAAAAACAGTAACAATTATAGACCTCATTCAAATGATCTGAACGAATGGTTTGAGGCTCTTCATGTTACTGGTGCGAGCAGATGCCCTTGGGCTTAACTAGCATGCAACAGGAGTATGGAGATGTTACTGGTGCCTGCTTGAGCAAATCAACAAACAATGGGAAGACAAGTGATACAAGTGTTTAAATGTAGTAGGAATCTATTTATAAAAAATGAAAAGAACGTTGTCTGCTAGAAGAAATAGAGGCCTAGGAAAATCAGATTTATCATTGGAATTTCAAATTAAAACCTGAAAAAAAATCAATCTCAAAATATCCCTATCTTTCTAAAAATTTGTACCTTTAATATTACTTAGTGACATATTATATAGACACAAGTGTATTTTATTCCATAAATGATTTTATTCACACTGAATTTATTTATGAAGTAGAGAGGGAGGCTAAACTTGTTGAGAACAAGTTATAACACTATTAATTAGTTAAAGGTGATTTGAGGTTCCTAGGAATGCTTTTCCAGGTATGGTTCCATTTTCCAAAGCCTGGGATAATTCCATTACAATGAAATATGGCTTTAATGGTGTCTCCCTAAAGAGAAAGTATTGTAAAACACAATTAATTCTTAAAATTTGAATGTTATGATAGCACAACACATAAAGTTATTAACTAATGACTTTAAAGCAATATATAGTTACTATCATAAAATAATAGTAAATTATTTTTAAAAATTAAAATAGCATAAAGACACTGGTAAAGGGTCTTTATTACCTTGTTAATGGTTGTTTACTAAATTTTTATGCCAAAAAAATAATGTTTAATATTTTACTTACACTATAGCAAACCATGTTGGCACTACTACAGATACAAATTAAAATAAATTAAAATTAAACAATTTCATGATTATATATAAAACAAATGGAAAACCAAACTTTAAACTATGAAATATTTTAGAAATTGAATTTTTGCTCCAGTAAAATTTATAGAAATATAATTTAAACAGAATTTTTATTAAATAAAAATATTTTAACACCACATATCCATGCATTATTTCTCAATAAGACTAATTATTTTTTATTTCTTTTGTAGGGTTTAAGGAGAAAGTATGACATTAAACTTATGAAAATATATATTTCTATAAAAATGCTCATCTACTCATCAAGGTAAAGAATATTATCTACTTATCAAAATAACCTTATCTATTTGTCAATATTTAGATGACAAAGTAGAGCACAAATATGACTTTTATCAATAATCAATAAATTTAAAGTTCCTAAACTTTACTCACACATAAAATGTAATAATATTAATCTAAATTGCTAATTTTAGCTCAGATCCTTGAGGTACATAATGCTTACTCATAGAGGCATTTTGACACTACATAACTGAATGTTCTCTTTTATGGTAAACAACCAGTGAGAGGTCCCAGAGTCACAGCTCCAAGGTTAGAATATACCTGCTTTGAGGACATGGTTATTGTAATTACATCATTTCCTTGAAGCAATTAAACACATTTAAGCTTTTGTTCTGTTAAAAAATTGCTAACAGAATTCTTGTGTGTGTAAAAAATAGTAGCAATCCTTTTATTTTTCTAAATAAACTAATTTCCTATACATTACTCCTTGGACTTAAGTAAATTGGATTTACTCTAAGACATTACTTCTGTTCAATTTGTAATAGTTAATATCATCACTCTAGAATAATAAAAGCCATGATGAGGGCACCTACTTTTACTGAACAGGCTTTAATAGCATGTTATGTTCAGATCATTGAGCCCTTATCCTGAATGACTTCAACACCTGTGAGTCAACAACTTCCATGTTCACCCTCTCTAAGGACACAGCACAGATTTTTCTTTCTGAAGCATGACATTTTAGTGGTATTATGAGGGAGCTGATACAGGTCCTCTTCTGTAATCATTACAATTCCAATTGCTTGAAAATTTTCCAAGAAGTTCTTTAGAGATACTTTTGTTCTTACAGGGTCAACCAAACACATAGAGGCCATTTTCTATACCTGCCATTCTCCAGGTTAATCATAAATATGTTCACTTAAATTCAGGACTTGGAGCCAGCAGAGAAAAGGTCCAGCATCACACCTCCAAGAGAACATTAGACTGCTGAAATCTTAGTCTAGGTAGATTGAACCAGATGGAGATGTCTGGGGGCCTTCTTGCAATGGGGGTCAGTCATATTCCCCATTCTGACTGAAGTTCCAGCAGCCTGAAGCCATATCTGACACCCTCCAACTTAGAAATGACCCAGTTTCATAAGTATTCTCAAAAGAATCTTTACAGGTGGGACCAGTCTAAGTGGTGAAAACTCTGGAAAAAATTCTCCCCCACCTCCAGAAAAAATCCAGTATCTCCCAACCACAACTGGCATTTTGCCAGAGCTGCCAGAGACCATGATCCTATTGAATATTCCCAAATATACTCAAGGACTTCTACAAACCAGAGACAGGCAGATTCCCCTTTTCTGCCTGAGTGCCAGCAGCCCACTGCCGTACAGACACTCTGACTTAGAAATAGCCCAGGTTTACAGCTGTACCTCAACAAACTGCCAAGACATCAATTTGTCTCCTATCTATAGCTCATGGATTGCGTGGCTGCATAGGCGCCAGTGCAGGACCTAGAGGCTTCAGAACACTCTCAGCCCATAGGACCACCGCCAAATTTTATTGGAAATGTGTAAGAAACCCACCAAGCTCAGTGATGCTTAACACTAACATGGGAGGCTCAACTAGCACTAACCAACACCATATAGATCCTCAGACAATAACTTCAGTAATATCATTGAGATGTATAATTATACTGAATTGAATTCTATTAATCTATGATTCAATAATTCCATTTGCCTTTGTGTGGTAGCAAATGATATGAAGTGAATTTTTTGATTGTGTCTGAAGGGGGCATGCTGGACTGGTGGATGGAAAACTGGGTCCTTGGTGGAAAAAAGGGCACGCTGATGATGGGATTACTGTTGGGACATTTAATGCCCCCAAAGCAACTATATTATGAACAACTTGATACATCATGATAGATCATGGGTTTATAACTATTTTTATAACTTGGATTTGTATGATAGCAAAATTCATTTTTTATTTTATTCTATCAATATTCCACATGTCTGACATTTAAAATTTCCCCCTTCTTTGCAATAATTGGCTTGCACTGTTGGTTACTGTGTCATACCCAGTGGGTAAATACCAGTGGAGTACACACTATTGCTGCTCCAGGGCCCCAGACAGCAGTACTGTGGAGAGATGGTACCTGATATGTAGCAAGTTTCTGAAGAGAAAATTCATGTTAAATATTTGCAAGGTAGACACTCCACCACTGAGCTATTCTCAGGTGCATATCTATATATTTTTGAATGATAAGGTCCTAAGAATAGCCAAAATTAAGTTTTATTTATTGTTGTTGTGCCAACTTTGATATATGGTGTGCCACAGCTTACTTAACTTAGATTAATGATTTAATAACAATAGAATAGAGAAAAAATATTGCTCTAAATTACAGAATTAGATGTCAAAAATATATTCCCATGTTTTATCACTTGATTTCTTCCATAATTGTATTTTTTCTAAGAGACACATAATAGTTATCATTTTACCCTTTTAACTTTACAGTACATTGATATTAAGTACATTTCCATGTTGTATAACCATCATCACTATTCACTTCCAAAGTTTTTCTGTCATATCAAACTGAAGCTCTGTACTCCTAAATTCATTAATTGCCTCTTCAGTTTATCAGCCCCTTCCCAAGTCAAGGTAATCACTCTCCTATCACCAGTTTCCATGAATAAATGATAAAATTTGCCTGTATAAGATATGTCTTACACATGGTGTATGCTGCACATATGAAATATGTGTTCTCTGTCTAATTTCACTTAGCATAATGTGTTCAAGATTCACTCAGGTGGCAACATGTGTTAGAATCTTATTCTCTCACAGTACTTTTCTTTATCTGGAACAGATGATGGTGTTTGGCAACACAGTTGAGAAAGGAATTAGAATTAATAGCCTAGAAGGCAATAAATAAAATCTGTTTGTCATTAAAGAGATAAACATAGACAAAAGATGCTGGTGAACTAAAAGGGAGAATGTAGAAGCTGACTTTGCAGCACTTGTGTTTCGTCCATTGTACTGGAAAATCAATGTGAACAATTCTGTACTTCTTTTATTATTTCATGCTGAACAAGAGGGAGTATCAGATCTATTTTTTGGCTTAAAAATGGGCAAAACCTTTTAACAGTCTCTGTATATATTCTTTTCTTCCCAAGTCTTAATATCAGCAGGTTTTCTCTTAAAATTTAGTGATGTTAATCATGTAATAAGATGTCATTGTTACAAAACAATGCAATGAGCAATTAGTACAAAGATTGCCAAGTTAAACACAGAGTAAAATCTGTCCACATATTCCCACACTTTTAAGCACATATTTCAGTGTGAATTGGCTGTGAGTTTCTGATGACAGAACTTGGCCCATCAGGCAATCATTCTCCCAGGATTCAACTCTCTCCAGAAACTGCATTTATATTTCCCAGATGAGTGTGTCTTTTATCAAAAGCAGCAGTTAGGAAAGGAGCAAGTTTGGGATCAGAAAAGAAGCCTAGTTATGATGCCTAGTTTCACTCATGGAATATATGGGAAAGTACAGAAAAGATGTCTGGTTGATCTGTATTCTCAAAAGAGCATTAAGTTCATGTCATCAAAGATAGAAAGAAATAATTAAAGATCATATGGCTGCTAGTATTTCTTATGAAATTTATTAGTTTACTCTCAAACTGTTTTTAGTATTTGTTACAATTATACAAATAGGTTCTTCTTACTGAAGATCTATGAAGACAGGATGAATTCTTTATATTAGAGCTCCACCTAAGTTTCAGTTTATGTATTTGAGAAAAATACAGATTCTTAAGTAGATATCTGTGACTGTCTCATATACCTCTCTTAACTATATAAAATTAACATAAAATTTACTTCATTTTCAAATACTTCTCCCATTTTGTGGTAGTCTTTTATTTTGCTGATACATTACTCTTCAATGCAGAAGATTTTTTATGTTGATAAAATTCTACTCTTGTTTTTTATTGTATTTACCATCAAATTAAAAATAATTTTCCAGAGTAATAAGACAATTCCCTAATTTTTTCTACAAAAAATTTGGTTCCAGTTTTATATTTTTATTTGTTTATGTATGTATGTGTATAAAGATAGTGAATTACTTTTATTGCTTTGCAAATGGTTGTCTAGTTTCCAAACAACATTGATTGAAGATACAATTCTTGCTCCATCATGTATTTTTGGATCCTTTCTTATAAATGTGACTGTATATGTTGGGGTTTGGGGGCTTATCTAGCTATTCCTTTGATCTATATGTCTTGATACTAATAGCAGCAAGTTTTTATTATTATCACATTGTAATATGGGTTAAAAACAGAAAGTGTTCTTCCTTAATCACTTCGGCAGGGGCCAGAGTGATAGTACAATGGGTAGGTTGTCTTGCACAAAGCCAACTGGATTTGATACCTGGTATTTCACTTGTTCCTCTAAACACCCAGAACAGTGATTCCTAAATACACAGCCAGGAGTAACGTCTGAGCATTGCAGGGTGTGGCAGCAAAACAAACAAACAACTATCAAAAAGCAAAAGCATCTTGCTTTGGCATGAATGGAGAAACAGTACAGCGGTATGTAAGGTGCTTACCTTGTATAAAGCTAACCAGGGTTTGATCCTCAACACCTAGAGCCTCCCTGGGAGTAATCCCTGAGCTCAAATCCTAGAGAAAACCCTGAAGACTTCCAGATTTCATCCCTTCCATTCCAACTCCACACTAAAAAGAAGAGTACTACTTCAGCTACTTAGGTCTATTGTGGTGTCATACATGTTGAGAACTGTTCTATTTTTATGAAAAAAGGAAAAACAAGTTAATGATAAAAAGATCTACCAAATAATTCATATATTCAGAAAAATGTTTTCACTTCTCAAAAATGCATTCCAGTCATTAATACTGGTCTGAGGCATTTGCTCATTTAATATACTTAGAATATGAAGATGTTTGCATAACAAGTGAAATTTCATTTGTTTACATTAATAATTAATTGACTGTCTGGCTGACACTACAAACTTTTTTTTAAAAAGAACTTGGTCAGAGAATTTAATTAGTCCAGTTCCATGCTGTTTCCATCATGGACAATAGTAACAAAACATTTTTTAAAGAAAATTGGCCAAAATATCTAGTCAATTCAATACATTCTGTTTTTATCTCTATAACTTTAGAGTATAGTTCCTAGTTAGATAATAAGATATATAGCAATTTATTATTTCTTAGTATGATTTTGACAGTTTATGGTCATAAACATCTGGTTCTTTATGGCTCTACACAAACTTAATTTCTGATTGTTCAAAGTTTTTAAAGAATGTCTTCAGAATTTAGATGTGTATTGAATTTAGTCTGTACAATAATTCAGGTGAGATGGCCATTTAGATATTTACTCTTCTAGTATCCTTCCATCCTTGAGAAGCTTGCATTCTCCCTTGAGCATGCTTCTCTCTGCTCTCCCTTCTTCCTTTCCTAAAAAGCTTCCAAATAAAAGATGTTTGCTTCAAAAATATGTATGTACTCTTCTAATATATGAACATGAATATTTTTTGTAGAGACATCTCTTTTTTAAGTGATTGAGAGATCTCAAGGTATAATTATGACAGTGTTAGAATCAATTGCCCAAAGACAAACCCCAGATCTAAGTTCATCTAATTTTTTTTACAAGGAAGCAGGGTACATAAAGCCTCTTGAACAAATGGAGTTTGGTGAACTGGATGACCACATGTAAAATACCAAAGCTGGATCTATATGTCAACTACACAAAAGCCAATTCAAAGTGAATCAAAGGTTTTGAGAACAGAATTGAATTCATAAAGCACATCAATGAAAATATTGGCAGGATACTCCAAGATTTGGATCCCAAAGGTGTTTTTAATTATATGATTCCAGAAACAAGAATAAATGGGGCTACATCAAACTAAAGAGTTTCTGCATAGCAAAAGAAACATGGAGTAAAACAAAAGAAATCAAGGAAATATTTGAACTGAGTTCATCAGATAAAGGTGTACTATATATGATATATAAATAGCTCACAAAGATCAACAACAACAAAAAATACTACAACCTGTTCAAAAAAATTGGGAGAGGAAATGAACAGACACTTCTCTGAAAAAAAGACAGACAAATGGCCAATAGCACATGAAAAAATGTTCATCACAACTTATCAGGGAAATCCAAATCAATATAACAAGACATCATCTCACACCAATGAGAATGCCACATATTTTTTTAGAAAGACAAACAAACAAAAAAGAAGCCTGGGAACAATCTGTGTTGGCAGGGATATAATAAAAAGGAAGTCTCATCCACTGCTTGTGAGGATTTTGTCTGATAACTTCAACGTAAAATTGCATATATTTAGTGGATATTTGGTGAAAAAAGCATGGATATTTCTCAGAAAAATATAAGAGCTTTATGATGCAGCAATTTAACTTCTGCAAAAGAAACAGAACATTAATGTAAAAGGATATATGCACATCATTATGTATTGAAGCACTGAGTACAATAGTTATGATATGGAATCAACCTAGGTGCTCAATGATGGATGAGTAGATAATGAAGGTATGATATTGATGCACACCACCCCATATGGTTACATGAGTCCTGCCCGAAGTGCCCTCTAAATGTAGAGCCAGGAGTACCATGGGGTTTGGACCCAGCCTCCAAAATTGTCAAATAATGTTCATTTTCAGTGTTTTAGTGGAGGGTAAATATTATTCTCCCCTCTGTGTTCAACATTATTCTTTTCTTATAGTCTATAATTACAGGTACCTTAACGTATTTGTTATGAGAGAAGATACATGCATAAAACATTAAGTAAAAAATTAATTCAGTATATAACCAATTACATAATTAAGTATTACAAACCTCAAATACCACTGACACAGGACTATGAGTGGGAGTTATGGGTAATCAAGAAATATCGCATGTGTGTAGTGGATGTTACGACCTACAGGAAGACTAGGTTTGGGAATTGTTTTTTTTAAGTATTTTTATTATATCACCGTGAGATATACAAATAAAAGATATACAATTAAAAAGTTCATGTTTGGGTTTTTGGTCATACAGTGTTTCAGCACCCGTCCCTCCACCAGTGCCCATCTCCCACCACCAACATCCCCGGTTCCCTCCCCCTTCCCCAGCCCTGCTCCATGGCAGGTTCTTATTTCTTTCCCTTTCTCTCTCTTTCTCTTTTTCTTCCCTTCAGACTATGGATTACAGAACATACATTAAAAGGTTGTCATGTGTATCCTTTGCCTCTATTTAATGCTCAGTTCTAGGTTGGCATTAGTACCCTCGACTATTATTAGCACCCCTGTTCCATTTTCTGTCTTACCTAAACTCTGACTCCCACACGTTTGTGATAATTTCCACCTTTGACAAGACCTCCTGATATATGTTTCACTTGACCTTGGATATTGGTATCATAATATGTACATATATATTTATGCCATGCAAATAAATGCAGTCATTCTGTATCTGTCTCTCTCCTTCTGGCTAATTTCGCTCAACATAATCTTCTCCATGTCCATCCATTTATAGGCAAATTTTATAACTTCATTTTTCCTAACAGCTGCATAGTATTCCATTGTGTAGATGTACCAAAAGCTTCTTTATCCAGTCATCGATTTTCGGGCACTCTGGTTGCTTCCAGATTCTGGCTATTGTGAATAACGCTGCTATGAACATAAAAGTAGGGATGGTGTTTCCGCTGCGTATTTTTGGTTCCCCAGAGTAGATTCCCAGGAGTGGTATGGCTGGGTCAAATGGGAGTTCAATTTCTAGTCTTTGGAGGAAAGTCCATATTGTTTTCCAGAAAGGCTGTACCAGCCGGCATTCCCACCAACAATGGATGAGTGTCCCCTTTTCCCCACATCCATGCCAGCACTTGTTGTTCTTGCTCTTTTGAATATGTGCCAGTCTCTGTGGTGTAAAGTGGTATCTCATTGTTGTTTTTATTTGCATCTCTCTGATGATTAGTGATGATGAGCATTTTTTTCATATGTTTTTTTTGGCCATTCGAATTTCCTTCCTTGCTGAAGTTTCTGTTCATTTCTTCTCCCCATTTTTGATGGGGTTGTTTGTTTTCTTCTTGTAAAGTTCTACCAGTGCCTGATATATCCTGGATATTAACCCCTTATAACCTCCCACGGCTGAAACAAGAAGACCTCCAATACCTGAATAAGCCTATCACCATTGAGGAAATAGAAACAGTAATTAAAAGTCTGCCCAAATACAAAAGCCCAGGTCCAGACCCTTAGTGAACTCTACCAAACCTTTAAGGAGGGACCTACTGCCAGTCCTTTTCAAGCTCTCTTCCAGGAAATAGAAGAAAACAGAAACACTCCCAAACAGCTTCTACGAGGCACATATCACCCTGATACCCAAAGCAGGGAGAGACAACACAAAGAAAGAAAAAACTACAGACCAATATCCCTGATGAACACGGATGCTAAGATCTTCAACAAAATACTAGCAAACAGAATCCAAAAGACTCATCAAGAAGATTATACATCATGACCAAGTTGGTTTGGGAATTGTTTAAGAGGACTGAATCAAAGCATGAAAATAGATAATTTATGCTGGAAGAGTAAGAAAACTAAATTCAATGAATTATAAGAAAAAAATGTTGTGGGGTAAAATAAAAAAATAAGAAGAGTTGTTTTAGAGGTCAGGTCTACCAAGTGATACTCAGGAATAGCTTAGTGTTTACTCCCAATGATACAGTCCAATCCAGAGGATACCTAGATTAAGGTGAGGCTAGGTGCTGGTTGCTTCCCAGGACCTGTGGTACATGGGGTGCCGGTGTCATCCTTGTCATACTTGGTCCTCTGGAGGCTCAATGGAAGGCAGAGCATTAACCCCTTTCCCTATGGCTCTTCCTACGTTTTTTAGGTGCTCCAACTCACTCAAAATTGGGAAAATAAAGGTGAAAGATCATGCAAAAGCAATGTAGATTATCTACATGCACTCTAGTCCCAAAATAAATAGGTGCACATATAACAAATGTTTTATAGCAAAGTTAACTTAGGAGGAGCACAAAGAGTCTATTCAAGGATATGGAAAACACATTTTTTGACAGCCATGAGCTATACTGAGAGAGTGAAATGATTTTTTCCTCCTATTTCTACTTCTTAATAATTCCTTACACTGCTGCACAGCTACTTCTCCCTTCCTGATTCCAGCTGTCAAGTCAGTCCTGGTGGAATTGCTCCATAACTGTTCTCTACTCAACATGTCATTTATACTTTAGAGGGTTTTTTCTAGTTGAGATATTATGGCTGATAAAACTACCAAATTAATGCTTTAGTCATGCAATGTCAAGTGTGCTGCCCCCATTCCAGAGTTCCAGTGTCCTTCCAGCACTGCACCCAGGATACTCCATTCTATCGACCTTTCCTGTCCCCACCGCACCTCATTTTTCAGGATCCATTCTTGTTGGCAGAGTCTCGAAGTCTGTTTTCAGTCCAAAATCAACTTCTTGGGTTTACTTGGGAGACAGGTTTCTGAGTGCACAATTTCATGGACGTCAGTAACCAACAATATGCTGAGCTTGGCTCATGTCCCGTAAGAGCAGGCTAGTGCATCTTTTTTCACCTGCCTGATCAAGTGGCAGTGCATTGGGAGCTTGAAATTGACTATGATAGGGATAATTTTTGCCATGAAAACAGACAAATGATATAAATCAAAGGGTTGGATTTAGTTTGGTTTGGAATGGGGTATGCTCATTTTTCTTTTTTACATTGATCAGCACATCATCATATACTACTATTTCTAGGTACCTTACAGAAACGTTTTAGTTACAGTTTTCATGTGACAATTAGAATATCCTATAAGTACATAAATCACAAACAAGGCTACCAGCCTAGAAAACTTATGAAATGTATAAAAAATCACAATCTGCTTTTGTTACTGCATATGTACTTCCATAAACTATAAAATTTGATGTGTTTGTGTTATGCAAATAAATGCAGTCATTCTGTATCTGCCTCTCTCCTTCTGGCTAATTTCACTAAACATAATCTTCTCCACGTCCATCCATTTATAGGCAAATTTTATAACTTCATTTTCCTAACAGCTGCATAGTATTCCATTGTGTAGATGCCAACCTAGAACTGAGCATTAAAAAAGAGGCAAAAAGGTACACATGACAACCCTTTAATGTATGTTCTGTAATCCATAGTCTGGAAGGGAAGGAAAAGAGAAAGAGAGAGAAAGGGAAAGAAATAAAGAACCCGCCATGGATGAGGGCTGGGGGAAGGGAGGAACCTGGGATGTTGGTGGTCGGAGATGGGCACTGGTGAAGGGATGGGTGCTGGAACACTGTATGACCAAAACCCAAATATGAACTTTTTAATTGTATATCTTTGTAATTGTAAAAATAAAAAAAAATTAAAAATTTGATGTGTTTGTTCTCACAAAATTTCCAGTATCCTTGAAATATATATAGGGAGAAAGATTTGAACTTTAGTCTCAACAACTCCTAAACTCTAGAATAGATATTCTAACCAGGACAACCGTAAACTGTCAGTAAAAGGACATATTTAATACGAGTCCTTGTGACTAATGAACTTGTATAATTCAATTTATCTAGATGTTAAAACTTAGAGTTTAACAAATTTCAAGTGCAACTCAGTGAACTCATCTTGTAAACTGTTCCTATAATTGCTTTAATAAATCTGAAGTCTGAAATAGTCAGCACAAAGTGCATATTTATTTTCTAAATATGTGATGATAATGTGACTGAAAGCAGGGAATCATGAAGAAAATTAAAAAAAAATAAAACAACAAGTTTGTACAATGTGTCTTGAATTCTCCAATAGAACAGGGATTTCCCTCTTAAAGATTTGAAGTGATAGTAACAAGTCATTGCACCTTTGTTCTAAACAAGTTCAGAATGTATTTAGATAATGGTTCGCTCAAAATTATGCACTCCCCCATAAATTCAAGACACTGTCAATATTTCTCTGGTTGAGAACACAGTCTAAAGTGAAACTGACAATAAACAGTTACAAATTAGTTCAGGGAAATGTGTTTCAGATAAATTATTGAAAGTAATATTGTAGGTAGCAGATTTTGGTAGGGACAACGTTCTATTTTTTCTTTATTTGTTTTGTTAGTGGCCACATCTATGGGAGTTGCCTTATTCCTGGTTCTATGTTCAGGGCTCATTCCCTGAGAGCACGGGGAGGGGGGGCAATATCATTGAGGTGCGGGGGACCAAATCTTGGTTGGCTGCATGAAAAGCAAATGGCTTACCAGTGTTCTATCTCCCCATCTGGGAAAAAATTTCTTATGGAATGCAAGTAAAATTTAAAAGGTTAAAAATATTAATGAGGAAAGTTAAAAGCTATTTTTAATTGGGGGCTTGAGAGATAGTAAAGTGGTTCTTGTCACGTGCTTGGTTGCTCTCCCACACCCTGTCTATTCCCCATGTCTTGCCAGGAATGATCCCTGGCAGGGCCAGAGATAAACTCTGAACATTGCAGGGTGTGGCCCCCAAACAAAACAAAAGCCAGAATAAAAAATTTCAAATATGTATAGGGACTAATGAAAGAATGAAGCCAATTTTAGAAAATTATAATTTAAAAGATACTTTATTTCAACAATACATTTTTTAGCAAACTGAAATATTTGGAGAAATGAAGATCACCAATAGAGCTAAATTGGCACTCATTAATGAGAATATGACAAGAACTAGCTGAGCAAGAACATAGAATTAGGAATTTCCAAGGCAAGATAAAACTTGCATCACTACAATATTGATAGAAAGCAGTGCTTTAATGAGTTTTTCTCCATCCCTCCTTTTTATAGCATAACAGATAACTGATAACATAATTTATTAACAGGCAATTTTTCTTATATTCTCTATTTTTCTTGGTAACTTTCTATTACCCAACTACTTTATATAACTCCAGGACAAAGAAGAAATATGTATATTGGTTTAAAATCAGAGTATAGTTATTCAGCATTTATTCATGATGTTCAAAATTTAGAATATGATTGAACTTAATGATTTGACAAACTATTTCTTTCCTTACTCAAGGAGTCCATTTGAGTACTTTTTAAAAATTAAGGACCATATATCAAATCTCTGACTTTCATTTTCTAACATTCTTTTGATAGGGGAAATGTCTCACACCAAACTAATTTATCACCTTGAGGAATGTCTCACACCAAACTAATTTATCACCTTGGTCAGAGAAAGAGATTGCTACTTTTAAACATGGGACAATTTTTCTCTTTCTGGGGCTGAAGAGATAGTTTGGGGCCCACGGTACTTGTCCTGTATGTGAATAATTGTTCAGATTCCCCAGCAGTGCCAGGAGCCATCCCTGAGCACAGAGCCAGGAGTAAGTCCCAAGAACCACCAAGTGGTTTACTTCTAGATTTATACTTAAGAACCAGACTTGGGGTGACACACTTGGGTTGCCAGGGATCAAAACCCAGGTCAGCTGTATGAAAGGATAACGCCCTACCTGATGTAGTATGACTCAGGTCCTGGCTTACTTCACTTGTATCACTTGTCTCCCCTTTGATCATTGATTTGCTCTAGTGGGCATCAGTAACATCTCCATACATCCTGTCACATGCTAGTGTAGCCCAAGGGCATCTGCTTGCTCCAGGAACAAAAGAGCCTCAACCCATTCAATCAGGTCATGGGAATGAGGTCTATAATTGTTACTGGTATTTGGCATTTCAATTAGGACATACATAGCTTGCCAGGCTCTGTCATGCAGGTGGGATACCCTTACTTAATATCATTTAAAAAAGGTAAAATGATGAACTTTCTTACATATTTGTTGCCATATATATTACTATACCTTGAACTTTTCCCATTCTTTTTGATGCTCTTTTTGCACATATTCATTTTTACATCCTCCTACAAGAAACATGAGTAACTTTATTAGATGAGCCAATACTTTTTAAATTTTTTATGATATGCTGTGACTTAGTCACTAAACTATATATCCAAAGTAAACCTTAAAAATGTGGTCAGCTGTAGTCAACTGGAAAAATAGTATCAAAGGAGTTGAAAAGGAGCAAATTTTTTAAACGATAGAATAACTTATTTAATGATAAAACATATGAAGACAGTCAAATTTTCTCTTCAAAGATAAACAGGGCCTTGGAATATGAAGTATGGTGGCTTATAACAAATAACTATTAAACAAGTAAACTATACAAAGTGACATACACAACACATAATCATTCTCTCGCTCCCTCCACTTCTCCCTCTCCATCCACAGCAACTTACTTTCCAGGTATTCTTTTATGTGAGAAACACTTCCGTTGTATATAAATAACAAGAAACAAGGGGTGCAAGAATCTTATCACTCAATTTTTTAATAAAGATATGGTAGATATGCTTTCTGGGGTTCTTTTTAATACTATGATTTTTATTTCTTTTCTTCAGGTTATATAACCATTTTTTCTTTATATATTCACCTTGTAAGTATAATGAGTTATAAGTTTTTAATAAACTACAATTGATATAATGTGCACATACACTTAAAATCAGCAATTATATTACTAATAGTATGCAAAAAAGTTTGTGATTATCAAAATAAACTTGATCACTTGTTCACTTGACATCCCTGTTATTCATCGATTTGCTTGAGCGGGCACCAGTAACATTTCCATTTGACCCTATCACGTGCCAGTGTAGCCCAATGGCATCTGGTTGCTTCAGGAATACGAAGAGCCTCAAAACGTTCATTCAGGGTCTTGACGAAGAAGTCTGACCATCTTGTAGGTGGGAGGCCACATGATCTTTTGACATCCCATGGGATCCAGTCAAAATAAACATGAATTTTTTTATATATCTGTTACATTTGGCGTATATTAGGATACAGACACTTGAAAATAAAGCAGGTTTCTTAGAAAAGTGTGCAGAACTTAACATCCCTACTCAATATCTATAAAATATCTTATATCCTACATATGAACAACATAATTAAATTAACAATTAATTAGCTTATTCCTTATTATAAATGATATTAGATATATTATATTGTCCTTTTAGTGAAATTATTATATTCACATAAAATACTATTTTCAAGGCTAGAGAGATAGTACAGTGAATAGGGCATTTGCCTTGCAGATTGCTAACCTTGCTCTGAACCTTGGTATCCCATATAGTCCCCAGACTCCTGCCAGGAGTAATCCCTGAGCACTGAGCCAGGAGCATGCCCTGAGCAATTCCAGTTGTGGCTCAAAAGCAAAGAAAGATTACTGTTTCTAGTTGTTCAAGATGATGGACAATGTCATTGTTGATAAAATATAATTAATTCAGAATAAGTCACATAAATTATTCATTTCCAACAAATATGTATGACTCTAAACTTTGCAAAACATGATTCAAATGTTAATTTCACACACACATAAATATATTACTTTGTTACCTATGTTTTTATTTGAGTATTCATAGCTTATAATGATTACTAAGCAATACATTCTCAAAGAAACTGCCCTTGTTTAGATTGAAAATCTGTGATCCTTTTGGCAATCTCTTTTGAAATTATGCCTATGATGACCTCAGTGTGAGTTCGGATTAATTGTAGTGTTTCTGGCTTTCCTGACAATATTATTCCTCATACAAGGATAACCTGCTGGATAGCTTCACGTTGTAAAATAGCCAATGACCCCATTCTTCTTTTGGCATTCCAAATAAGACATCTCTCAATGAAAACAAAAAACAGATGTTCAACACACACAGCTGTCTAGGATGACACACTAAACATATGCAGAAACCGGAGATCCTCTCATATGAGTAATAAATGCTGATCTGCCAGTGATTCCAAGATTTCCTAGCAACATCCTTTGGTTTTGTAACAGTAGAATTTTGTTCATGATTCAGATAATTATATTCTTCAATATTCCCGTGTTTATGCTGCTATCTGAGCTCTTTACTTTCAAAAATAATAATTAGATTAAAAATTTACCCTAGGCATTATGTGCTTTACAAAACTAAATGATTGTGTTACTGTTATTTACAATGTTAATGATGGTTTCACATGTGCATAACTCCAGCACAATAATATATAAACCTTTATTTGTAAACCATAGTTAGTATTCCATTTTCATATTATTTCAAGTTGCAAAGATGATTTTATCTGTCCTATCTAAATAAATTCTTAATTTTCCCTAAAATTCCAATAGTTTTGCCTAGAATTCATGCTCAGTCAAATAACATTTACCTCAGTTTCCTTGATTTCCACATTTCAACTTTTGTGAGGTCAGTGAATCAATGAGTCACTTGACTTATTTGCTATTCTATTTCCACAGCCTTAACTAGAAAATGGTGTGCACTAAATAAAGCGTTTTCAGATCAAATAAAAAAAAGAAATGAATATATTTATTTTGTTTCTTATTCTTTATATCCCACCATGATTTATTTTTTTTTTTATTTGGAGGGGGGAGAGGTTTTAGGGGATTCACCCATTCAGTGTCATGTAATTTAAATTTTACAAGTAAACAATAAATATCATTCAACTTAATTAAGACTTCTCTTAACTTATCCCTGAATTATATTAGCGTTCAATATTATTACTTGATTTAATAAATTAAATGTGTTCAATTAAAATTTTTAGAAGAAATAAAATCTTACATTTTGTTTTGAGTTTTAATAGATGCATACATTTATTAGCACAGATAAGCAAGGATAAATACGCCTGCACCATCTAGAAAAAATGCAATAAACCTTTTGAGAAAAGTCCCTTCTCATTTAACCTTTTTTAAAAAATTAACATAGTACTTTTTTAAACCAAATGTGAACACGTTTCTTTTTCCTAGTTTTGTTCACTTAAAGACTACTATCTGTAGTCATTATGTTACTTATAACTTGCTATTGATATATAAGATGCCACTGCATAAAGAAAGCATAGGGTGTTGGATACTTTTCCTTTTGATTGATACTTTTAATTTTATTTTTCATTATTTTATTAGAATCTAGTTGCTATAAACATTCATGTAAAGATATGAAGAGCATTTTTGTCTTAAATACTTAGGAATGAAAATGTTGAATCACAGGATAGATATATTTTATAGAAAATAGCCAAATGATTCTCAAGCAGTGCACAAGGAGCTGCCTCAGGATGAGTCTCGGTAACACTTGGCCAACTAGACCAGTGGTATATTGCGAGGACCCCTGGATGTGGTGCTGTCCAGAGCTGTGTGCTTTGGACCACAAAGACAATGACTGTATTGGGGGAGATTCTGGGGAATCTCCAGACTATAGTTTATGATGCTTGGGAATTCCATAGTGCTGGGACTTGAAATCGGGTCAGTTTCTTTGTGCACCTTTAAGTTCAAGTCCCTTATCACTATCCCAACCTTTCTTTTTCTGTTATTTTTTTTTTTGAGTGGGCCATACCATACAATGCTCAAGAGTAACTGCTGGCTCTGCACTCAGGAATTACTCCTGGATGTACTCAGAGGACTGTATGGGATGCCAGGAATAAATTATTTTCATGTTATTTTAGGCCATTCCGTTTGTTCTTCTGTAAAGTGCCTGTTAAGATAATTTTCTAATATTGATTTTTATGTCTATTGATATAATAATAACTTACATATTCTACAGGGACATCGTTATTCAGATTTACAAGTTGTGCTTATTTATCTCTGTGTGCATGTTGTGTTGATTTTATTAATCAGGTCTTTGGATCAATAGAGATTGTCAATTTTGCTAAAATTTAGAAAAAATATTTCAACTATTTTTGGTCGATCATTTTAGAAAATGTTCTTCGATTTTTGTGTTCCATCTATAAAACACCCAAATATACATAGATTATAAATACATTCTACTAATTTTTAATGTTTGACCTATCTAGAATTACACTTCTTCTTTGGAATAGAGTTGGGGTTAAAGATTTTTTTCCTTCTTAAAGAAACACTTTGCAGTCAAAGCAGAAAAAGCACTTCCATTTTTAAGACATAAAATTAACATAAAATTAGCTTGATTTAACCTAAATATTCTTCCCTCATGAAAGACTATAATCTTAACTGCATTAGAAAAATTCCTTTAGCACACAACAATGTTTAAACACAAGCCCTAAAAATTAAGGTGTGGAATTTTTTGTGTAGTTATTATCTGCATATCACATTTTGCTTTTGTTAATTTAGTTATTTATTTTCTCTCTTGTGATCACACCTAGTGGTTCTCAGGGCTGACTAGCAAGACTCAGGGAAATATACGGGTGCCATATGGGAAACACATAGGAAACAAAAGTGGTAAAACAGAAGTCTAAAATTGGGTATACACACATATGTGTGTATGTGCACAAGTATATATATTAGATTTGGGGTCATAACCAGTGGTATTGAGGGATTACTCATGGTTCTGGTTCTGCACTCATGAATTACTCTAGAGCTCATTGTGGGACCATGTGGGTTGGCGCAGAATGAACCAGGGTCAGCCTTGTGCAAGGTAAGCACCATACCCAATCAACTATCTTTCAGCTTCATAGAATAAAAAAATTTTATCTGAAAATATGGTTCTTACCCAAAAAATTCAGTTGAAATATTGGAATCATGTGTGAGGGCTTCTCAGAGACCTGGGCTCTTCAAAAACAGGATGAGAATGCTATTTGGGTCTCCCCAAAGAGGAATCAAAAGAACTGTGCTTGGGATATCATGACTCACTCAAGGGAGAGAGGAAATCCAGAGTTTGGACCTCCAGCCACCATTGAGAGTCAGGGACATGCTCTCATTTGCCAAGGCCTCAAAAATCAGATGGGCTGAACATGTAATGCGAATGGAGAGGACCACTGGACTAGAGCTGTTACCGACTGGATCCCACGGAGCGTCAAAAGATCACTTGGCTGCTCACCTACAAGATGGTCAGACTTCATCATCAACACCTTAAACAAACGTTTTGAGGCTCATTGTATTCCTGGAGCAAGCAAATGCCATTGGGCTACACTGACACATAACAGGGACAAATGAAAATGTTACTGGTGCCTGCTCAAGCAAATCAATGAATACGGGATGTCAAGTGATCAAGTATGTATGTGAATTTCCAAAACATGGGTATTTTAGATATATCCTTGTCCTAGAAAGATGAATCTCAAACATTTTGGTCTTAGGATACATTTCTTCTTTAAAAATTATTGGGGCCAGAGCAATAGTCCAGTGGGTAGAGTGTTTGCCTTGCACACGGCTGACCCGGGTTCGATCCCCAGCATCCCATGTGGACCCCTGAGCACTATCAGGGAGTAATTCCTGAGTCCTGAGCCAGGAGTAACCTCTAAGCATTGCCAGGTGTGACCCAAAAAAAAAAAATAAAATTATTGTAGGTACAAAACTTTTGTATAATTATATATATTTTTAGTACATATACACATAAATTATGATGGTGGGTTCTAGCCCTGGCCCGCCACCCCAGCAGAGCCTCGCAACAAGCCAGATGAGCCCCCACTCCATGGGGCGCCCCATTTCCACATCCGGACCTCGTCTCAAGCAGAGCAGCCCGGATCATCAACACTCACCCTGCAGTAGTTTTTTTTTTCAATCCAGCCCAGGTATGCTGATCCAGAGACTCGCAGACATGGGTCAGAGTTGCTACCAGCTCTTCCTGTGTCCAGCCACTCACGAGGCACCCGGAGGGATGGTGGGTTCTAGCCCTGGCCTGCCACCTGAGCAGAGCCTCGCAACAAGCCAGATGACCCCCCCACTCCATGGGGGCCTCCATTTTCCATATCCGACCTCCTCTCGTATCAGAGGAGCCTATCACAGCCCGGATCATCGACACCAACCCTGCAGCAGTTTTTTTTTAATCCGGCCCAGGTATGCTGACCAGAGACTCGCGGACATGGGGGCAGAGGTGTTACCAGCTCTTCTTGTGCTCCAGCCTCTCAGATTGTGACTACAAGAGTATGCCACCCGCATGGCAAGCCTGGCAAGCTGTCCATGTCATATTTGATATGCCAAATACCAGTAACAATTATAGACCTCATTCCCATGACCTAATATAATGGTTTGAGGCTCTTTATGTTCCTGAATCGAGCAGATGCCCTTGGGCTCTACTAGTATGAGATAGGACATATGGAAATGTTACTGGAGCCCGCTTGAGCAAATTGATGATCAACGGGAAGATAGTGATAGTGATAGTGATTATTTTAAATAGAAAGAGTTAGCCCACTACATATTGTCACAAATAATTTCTAATAAAATGACATTTTCACACATAAAAAATAGAATATACAAAAGAAATGGCAGGCTGTCTTGTGTTTATAGATTAAAAAGAATAAATATCACAAAATGGTCACTGACCTAAAACTACTTGCATATTCATTAAATACCTAACATAAAACCAAAGCCTTTATTCAATGACTGAAACAAACGTCACAGATGGAGTCCCTATTTAAAAAAAAAAAAAAGAAAAAGCTTTTCTGTAGTAAGAACATAGTATCAAAACTAAAAGACAAGCAGTGGAAGATTCTTGTGTATCATGCTAATTTTTTGTATATCATCAGTTTAACAATCAGCATGCAAAAAACTGCAAATAATGCACAATAAAACAACGGGAAAAAAGGAAGAAACGAAGGAAGAAAGGAAGGAAAAGGAAAGGAGAGAAAGGAGGAAGAAAGAAAGAAAATTTGGGGACAATAGGAACATCTGTCTATTTCTAAAGGTAGAGACTATGGGAACAGCACAGTGAGGCAAGGGATCTCTAGAAATGGAAGGCCACAAGGAGGCCTAAGTAGTGCCTGATAAATCAGATGAGGAAGGCTCTGCCTATGGCCACCAGAAGATTATCATCTGAGCCTCTTCTCCCTCACTTTAGTGGCCCACATTCTTGAAGCAAAATAAATACTCCCCCTACCCACCTAAAAACGGAGAAAAGAGGAAGCTCCATCTCTCTCTTGGAAGCCTGCTTTAGAGAGTCCTCCGATAATTTCAGTTACCCTGCTTTACTATCCCTTCCTTTCTGTTCCCCTAAATGCCTTTTCCGTGTTTGAGAGGAAAACATCTAAGCATTTGGATCCATTACACAACTAAGAACATGGAAGTTGGAATTTCAATAAGAACATAGTTCTGTAAAGATATGCTGTCTATAAATAATTTCAAAGAGCACCAAAAGGATTTTGAAAAGGTGAAATATAATGTCTCTCTTTTGAGATTAAAAAAAATCAAAATCAACCTATTTAAGGCTAGTTTTCATGAGGGCATGCATTAATGGCAAATAGCTTTTTTTTTTGTAACATCTATTACTATATAAATATATTACTTGAACTTTATTTTACTTCATATAAAATAATTTTGGGTTTATATTTTATAATTCTATGTAAAGCCTTATTAACATTTTAACATCTAAATGTTAAAATCTAACATCTAAAAAACAACTTTTATAACAATCATAAATTTGCAAAGGTTTTCATTTATAAAACATGGCAGTTGGACTGGGGGGACACTTATGTGTCCCCCTTATGCTAACAGATTAACAACTAAAAGATAAAGATAGGAAAAGAATTGCTTCTGCATTTACGTGTTTACAATTTGATTGAAGAGTGAGATAATTTTAAATAACTTATAAATGAAAGAGGAATTATGTACATAAAAGCAGCATAAGGAAGAGAAGGGAGAGTAAAACCTTCTCAGTCAATGCGAGGCACTGAGAAAGAATTTGGAGAGGAAGTTTCCCAGGGATAGAACTAGAAAAATAAATGTATTAACCACACGAATACAACACAGACAAAGGCATAGAGGTATGAAATAAGACAGCACACTTGGAAAATTTGAAGCAATTTGGTGTTAGCAGAGCATGAAAAGTAGAAGAATAAGTGGCACCAGAAGGCTCTAGAAAAACAGCAGTGGCTGAATCATAGATCAGCTTATTTTAGCTAAGTTTCAGGCACTGGTCTATAAGCCTTGAAACAAACGAGTTGACTGGTATTTAAAGAACGTAGGGCGCCTATATTCCCCAGATTTATACAAACGTTTGTACACTTTCTCCAACCATTTAATGAATCATCTATGAAGAATATTATGCAAAGCTCATTAGCATGTGTGTTCATCTCTTAGTACTTGACACATGCAGTGATCAAAGTTCACAGATCTAGAATATGTCTAGACAATCGGAGAAAATTGTGAGCTTGGAAAGAAAATTGAAAATTTGAGAAAAATGTCAGGCTTATTGAATCACATAGTAAATTACCGCCAAATATAATTTAGTAGTGTCAGAATGCAATATTGCACTGCAGTCTCATTTGCGCACTAAACTTCTGAAATCTTGATGGCCTCTAAGTCCTGAAAACTCCTTGCTCTAAGGTATCCTTCGTTACCACAGTTCTGTCCAGGGCCTTGAAAACTGTAAATTTCAAATGTTATAAATTCAAGAATAAGTTAGCTAGTCAATGAAGACTAAATTATCAAGCCTATCAAACACTATTTTATTAAAAAAAAAGGTGGCAAAAGCTTTGACAGTCAATACTTATCAGGGCAACGTTTGGATATTAGCCTATACACTATTTCACACTCACTGAATTCATGAAAATATTGGCTTTTTGATTTATTTTAAATGATGAAGGAATTTAACTCCATATTTATTTAAATTATCTGTGTCATTCCACTGAATGGTATTTTATGGCACTTTTTTTTAAAGTCAAACATGGAGAGGAGATTCAAAGTTAAACTGTGCTGCAAACATTAAAAAATTGAAAAAGCTAACACACTTATTTGATTATATTGTAAAAGCAGTAAAAATAGAAGCTGGAAAGAAATGCCATTTTCTCAATTGAAAGTGAAACAGTTAAAACATTCTAAAGCTATAAACCTAGTATATAGACAAATAAATCAAAAATGTAGCTAATAAAAGTAAATGTGTAGGTCAATTTTTACTTGTAGTTTCCAAAGTATAATGTATTAATACAAAAAGTATTTCTACAATGAGTTATTTAAGCACTGGAGTCAACAAGATGTGTTCAAATTCCACTAGAGACTTTTTTTTTTTTTTGCTTTTTTGGGTCACACCCGGTGATGCTCAGGTGTTACTCCTGGCTCTGCACTCAGGAATTACTCCTGGTGGTGCTCAGGGGACCATATATGGGATGCCGGGATCAAACCCAGGCTGGCATGGGCCAGCCGCGTGAAAGGCAAATGCCCTAAACGTTGGACTATTGCTCCAGCCCCCCACTAGCGACACTCCATTTTATCTGTTTTATTTTGTGTTTTAAAAGCCAGAAAAGAAGTTTATCTTTATACAGCGTGGCATTTAAATGACACAATATTTTTCTTGATAAATTTAAACAAATTGACTTATAGAATTAGTGCATAGTTAGCATTATTATGAGGCCTCGTAAATATACTAATAGAAAATAGTATTACTAAAATATCACTACATTTGTAATAAATAAATTTTAACCACTTTGTGAAAACATGTAAAATACAAGAACAACATATTTAAAAAATACATATATAACAGTATAGAAATAGTTTGATTTTTAGCAACACCAAGCGGTGCTTAGGGGAATATCTCTAGCTCTGCTCAGGCATGACCCCTGATGGCACTCAGAGGACTCTTTGAGGTACCAGGCAGCATGCACTGTTTACCTCATACTAGTTTACCTCCTGTATTATCTTTCTGGTCCATCATGGATATTTTTAATCATATGAGCTTGAGAAAATTATCTGGCAGAAAATAGAAAGTACAAGAAATAATGGTTGTGACAATTTATGAAATGTAAAATGGGTAGTATATAATATAGCTACATGTTTTATACCAATATTATAGCTATATGACAATTTAAAGTCAGAGAACTAGTTTTGAGTTTTTGTTTCTTCTCCTCCATCCCAGGCGAGGTGAGGCTCTGAATGACACCACTGTGCCTATTGTAATAGGGAGGCAGAGCTCCAATGGGAAGAAGAGCCCCCTCCCTACCAGGTGAGTTCCAGCAGCCTCCACACCAACCTGTCTCATATGAAGAGCATATACCACAGCTCCTGAAATGACAGATCTGCTCAACAACTTACATGCTCTTTGCAATTATTCTTCATGTCATTCTGTGACTATAAGCAAAAAAGAGAACAATCTCCAGCTAATACCTCACCACCTTTTCAGGGGGTTAATTACAAAAGACTTATCCCAAGCACAACAAGAACACTAGAAAACCAATGAGTAGAATATCTAGAAATTCATCAAGCTCAATGAGCAAAAACAATATCACTGAAGACATAAATAACACCAAAAATTCTCAGGTCTTTAATACTTGATAAGGATGTTCAACGAGTTCAAAAACACAATGGCACAGGTAACTGGCAAAGCACAAGAGAATATGAGAGTCAAAATTAAAAAGTTTTTCCAATCAGAAATGAGCAGAAATGAAGAACATGGCAGATGATTTAAAAAACAAAGTCAACAGAAGCAGTGAACAGCAGACAAATAGAAGTTTAGCAAAAGGACCTCAAAGATGAGAAGGAGGAAACCACTAGGAAGCAGAAAGTGGAAAATAGACTGACTAGGAAATGAACAGCATAGAAGAACTATGGGATGAGCCCAAGAGGAACAATATAATCACTGGAGTCCCTGAAGAACAGGAAGGCAAATGTGAAGAAACAACAGTTAAAGAAATCATTGAAACTCCTCCAGAGTTGAGGATTAGAGGCACCAAGATTCAAGAGGCCAAAAGGGTCCAAGTAAAAATAGAGCCAAGAAAGAAAACTCAAAGACACATTATACTCATTTATACTCAAAATAATGAAATCCAAAGACAAAGCTAGAACATTGAAAGCAGCAAGATATATAAAAATAAAACAGTTTACATATAAAGAAAATCCCATAAGATGTACAGCAGATGTTTCCAATGAGACACTAAAAGCCAGGAAAAATGGAAAGATATAGTATAAAAACTCAGCAAACTGAACACTACCAAGAATACTCTTGGTAATCATTTAGATTTGAAGAAGCTGCACAGAGCTTTATGGCCAGGCAACAGAGCAGGGAATTCATAGTTTTGAAACCAGTTTTACCAGAAGCATTAAAAAGAGCAGTAAATCTGTGTATATGATTGTCCTCTGCTAGATTAAAAAGTATAAAAACTTAGTAATTAATCATCACAGATTTACGTTTTTATTAATTTATTTTCTAATAAATCTGTTGGCCATTTTTAAGGCTTTTAGACCAAGCAATATGAAATAAATTTGTTATATGCTTTCCAAGTAGGAAAAAAACAACAAAAAAATAAAAAGGAACAATATGATGATTAATGCAATCCACTTCAGACCCGCAGCTGTGCTGCTTGGCCGGCCCCATGTGGGAAGCAACCCATGGAGCTGACCTCCTGGTAAGGGGCTCGGTCATCCCCCTGGCCTAGTTCAACATTGCTCCAAGAGTTTGCTCTCATGAGTGGGGAGAGACCATGCTGGCTGGACTCGGAGTGGAGTTTTGGGGCCCTGCCCTTTCCTCCACCTACATGCCAGTTGCCCCGGAAGAGAGAGACCCACCCACACCAGACCCACATGTCCCTTGGCACGCGGCCGCAAAGTGTCGCATGATATTTTTATAGGATACTGAATTTTGCATAAGGTTCTTCCCAATTTCTTTCACATTTATACATAGTAAACAGTTATAGACATGTTTTAACTGATACCAGTAAGCCTGGCAAGAAGCCAGAGCAAACACACATCATGCAGTTAATCATTCTCAACATCCAGACTCCATAGTTCCTCAGAGCTCCATCCAAGAGAAAACCTGATCTTCCCCCTTTAAGTTTCATCAGTAAATGCTCGGGTTGAGAACCTTCTACTGAGACTATACCACCTACATGGTAAAGCCTGGCAAGCTACCGTGTTTTTATTTACTTTTTATGCCAAAGACTAGTAACTTTGTCTTTGGCATAAGACAAAGTTCCATAACCTCAGTTCCATACTTGAAGAATGGTTTCAGGCTCCCTCCTATCCCTGTAGCAAGTAGATGCCCTTGGGTTGCACTTGCTTGTGACAGGACTAATGGAGATGTTACTAGTGCCCACTAGAGCAAATCGATGAACAATGGGAAGACAGTGATACAGTGAATGTAATAAGGTTGAAGTACAAAATAAAATGTAATGCAGTAAAAAAAAAATGTAATGCAGAATGTTTTAGATGCCAGAGTTGAAAGCTTATTTATGTAAATAAGAGCAAGCAGTATATTATACTGTATTTACTGATTTGGATTTCCCTTATTTACATAGGTTTAAATCATATGGCAATTAATCATTACAAATTGAATTTTTTGATTTATCTTCTGATAATTCCACTTGTCTTTAAGTTTTGTTGGAGCAAGAAATATGAAATCATTTGTTATATGCCTGCCAAGGGTCAGGCTGGGATGTGGCAGGCTAGGGATAGAACTAGTGTTCCAACACCTTATGCCTATAACAATTCTACTGTAATCAACTTTGTAAGGCATAGTGTATTCATTAAAATATATATAATATATAGTATATAATATATAAAATAAACATTTCACCAAAATAAATTTTAAAAAATTAAAATCAAAAAAGGATCCATACAGACAGTAAAGGCAGTAAAACACTTATCTTATGCACAACTGAATCAGAGTCACCACATACAATTTTTTTAAGCACTGCAAAGAGTGATCCCTGGGAACAGAGCCAGGACTATGCCCTGAGCAGAAGCCCCATGCGATCCAAACAGAACAAAACAAAAAAATAATAGAAAAACATATTTCTAGTAGTTTTTAAAAGCAAGATCAGTTGAGTGATATCCTTCTGTTTAAAATAAATGCATCATTATCTTTTATGAAGATTATCATGTATCACTATTGTCACTTATAAAGGATGAAAATGATTTATATCTTTGGAAATGTTAAAACTTGTGACAACAAAATTAACAAGATTATCAGATTATATAGTTTTTAATATTCTTAGGTAAGAGGAAATTATTGTAATAATTAACTTGTAATTTTCTTCTCTTAATACCTGGCTACAATAAGCTGGAAAATGTTTAGAAAGTAAAGCCTTGAAAACTTTTGACCTCAATATAAATTTACAAAATAAAAGTATCACTATCAGCAACAGTCTGAAGCCTTTCATAACTGGATAGTTACCCTGTTTTTCTTCTTTACCATTATTGTTGCACTTCTCATTGAACTAAGCATTGTCTGCTTCAGTTAATCACAATGAAATGCCAAATGAAGCCACAAGTAGCAGGAAGCTCCTCTCTGACCTTCCCGTAAATTGCTGGTGAAGTGAGTATCTGGGAGCTTAGAACTAGTAAATTCTGAGGATCATAACCTGCATGGTGCTAACATTAAAGTCTTACCAACCCCACTAACACAACAACCTAGACCTAGACCTAATCGCAACCTTTGCGATTCATTTGCTATGTGTAGCACAGAAGCTGGTCCCTCCCACCTAAGTATTTGGATCTCAAGATGAAGTTAGATTATGTCGTCTGCAGGAAAAGGGAAAGTAAGGATCAATTTCCACTTGACTTCCAGACTTCTGGAATTTCCTTGCAGAAAAGAAGAATTTCCAGAGAAGACCATGATGCAAAAATAGTCTTATTAAAGAAACATGACCAACACTATGTGGGCCAGGCAGTGCAGCTGTGCGCCTGGTCTGTCCTTGTCCAGTCTTCTCTATTGTTACTGTTTTGGGCATATCGAATACACCATGGATAACTTGCCAGGCTCTGCCATGGCTCTGGGTTCATCCAGGGGGCCCTGGATGGTGGATGTCAGACCATTCACCATCCAGGGCCCACAGGGCAGAGCCCTGGGGGTGTAAACAAGCCTATTTCCTGTCTGCCACCTGCCAACACAGCCGGATGCAGAGACACAGACACACGTGGAAGAGCTGCCATCCGGCTCTCCTCTCAGCTCAGCTGACCATGAGGCTCCCAGGAGGTAAGGATGAATTTTGGGAGTGGGCCCATTGCCACGGCTCCCGCGGCACTGGCTCGCGTAGCATGAAAGTGCTCACTGGGCCAGGGGATGGCTTCGGTACTTCCCCCTAAAAAGGGACAGTTACCAGACGGTGCTTCCCCCTAAAAACGGACTGTCGCCAACAAAGCCCCCCTAGAATTCCTTTGGATGTTTCTAAGAATGCTTGGTGTGCAATTAGAGCGCTTGTTTATGCTGAAACTTAGATTCTGAGTAATGAAGAAACTGAACAAAGAGAAAAACCTGCGGCAACCGTAGCTTTCATCATACACAATTATAGCATAAAATAAAGATAGTAAAAAAAAAATGCCAGCCCGTGCAGTGTCTGGCTGCCAAGGCCTGAGCTGGTCTCAGGTCCTTGATAAGGAAAGGCCCGTGGCCTTCAGGCCTTTGCTTCCCATCATTAGCGGGAAGGAGAATTCTTGACCTATGGGTCGAGGCGACTGGCTACCCCTGTTGACGGGAATGCAGTGATTAGCCTCCCTAAACCCTCCTGTGTGAAAAATAATTGGGCCTGTTAAAGTTAACACTTTCTAGTACAAAATCTTAATAATCTTACAATAATAAACTCTGCATAGAAGTTTCTACTTAGGAGTAGGTTAAGTTAATCTATAATATGTGCATAGAGCTAGTAAGTAATTCTATGAATATCAGAATTAAAAAAAATGTATCTTACTTAAGGCAAATATGAAAGTATGTAAAAACAAAAAGACGTCAGAAAAACATGTCTGAAAAACAGGTGCAGGCAAGCAGGCAAGAGGTGGTCATATGTGGTAGACACGATAAACTCCTTTTGATGTTAAAAAATGTCTCCTTTGCTAAAAAAATAACTGGTGTAATCTTGTGTCTGTGCATTTGTTGAACATAAAAAAGAAAAGTTTTGCCTTCAGTAAATGGCAGCAGCAGCATTTGACCTCTCTTGTGTCTGTGCCTGTCTGTCCATTGCGCCGACGTCCCTGTTCTCCTGATTTCTTCAGCTGGTTACCCCGAGACTTAGAGCTCACACCGACTGAGCGGTCTGCGGCAGTCCATCACTTCTGTAGGGCCTCGGAAGCAGCCAGATGAGACTCACTCACTAAAAGCTGCTGTTTTCATTGTCTGGACCCGGTACATTAAACTAGTGGAACCAATTATGTTTTAGAATATATTACAATCTACAATGTGTGAGAAAGGGAAGCTAGAAGGAGAGGGAGAGAGAGAGGAAGAGAGAAAGCAGATAAAGAATCTGCCATGGAGGCAGGCTGGGGGGTAGGGGGGGAAGTGGGGACATTGGTGATGGGAGAAGGGCAGGGGGTGGAGGGATGAGTGTTGGAACACTGTAGAACCAAAATTCAAACACGAACATCTTGTCATTGTATATCTAATGGTGGTATAATAAAATATTTATAAAAATAAAGAAACATGACAGGGGCTGGAGTGATAGTAAAGTGGGGAGGGCATTTGCATTTCATGCGGCCAACCCAGGTTTGATCCTCAGCATCCCATATGGTCTCCTGAGCACCGCCAGGAGTAATTCCCTGAGTGCAGAGCCAGGAGTAACTCCTGAGAATCACCACGTATGGACCAAAAAAGCAAAACAATAAATAAAATGTTAGGTATTAAGAAAAAAAATAAAATGAAGAAGCATGACAGGAGAAATAGAAAATGAGGGAGGAACAGGATAAAAGTAGGCTGGGGAAAGAAAGTGATGAGAAGGTGAAAGGGGAAGAGGGGAAGGATGTGGTGAAAGGGAGGAAATGGAAGGAGAGGGAGACCCAATAAAGAAAAGAAATGATGGACCCAAGTTAAGCGACTCCAGAAAATACTTCACCAATTTGTCTTCAAAATTTGCTGATCATGACTTTTCTAAACTGCCTTAAACTGGGACTTTCTGTGCAAATAACTCAGCTTCATTAGAGCTTTATTTAAAGACTTTGAGCTTTTATGGTCTTCAATCAGCATTTTACCTTGAGATCGGTTCTTGCTAAATTCTCCTCTGAGGTTTCCACCACTGGGTTGGGGTTTACTTTATTTTCAATTCTTGAGTCTTAGAGGAATGAAGGTGGGAGGTGGCAGTGGACACATGGTCTGCTTTTCAATTCTAGCTCACCCTTCAAGGCTTACATGCCAGTCTCATCTTAGCCACTAACACCTCCAAGAAACCTACAACAAAGTTCCATCTTTTTTAAACTTTTCAGGGTTTCCCAAAGTGGGTGTGATGGCGGCAGGGGGGTTGGGCGGCCAGGGTGGACTGGAAAAATTAGGTGGACTGTACGCCTTGTAAACACAAAAGGTTTGACTGCACAGCTGCTACAGGGCCAATCAAAACACAAGAGCTCGATTTTCAACAAGAAGCTGGTAGGTTAGGGAAGATGGCACACTCATCCTCACATTAAATGTCTTGTCTGCATGATCACAAGAAGGAACGTTACAGGGAAAGAACAAGGAAGAGAAGTGGGCTGCAGGGTTCCCAAATTTCCTGTGAATAAACTCCCTCTTCCTGTGAGCTCTGACCTAAAGTACACATTCCATATCATTTGTAAATCTAAACAAAGTCAGGGTTTAAAAAAAAGTTTTTGACTTTTTGATGGGGAGAGGACAGAGGGGCAAAGCACGAGAACTGTGGATAAATTGTTTTTATTTTTAGGGTTTGAGGGAAAAGTAGTTCGTGGCTTATGACCTTTGGTCTGGTTTCTGAATGGCAGAATAATTTGAATAAAATATGTCCTTTCCTTTTCAACATGGCCATCTTATGCCTTTGAAATATGATCCTTGACTCTCCTTTCTTTTTGTCTTGCATGTCTTGGTTCTCTGCTTCTGAAAAAGACCCCATGTATCCTTAACAAAATGCTCTACTTTTTACAAAACAGTTGCATTTGTAAAACCAGATGGTTTGATCCATAAAACTTTCATGACAGAAAATTAAGTGTCACAGATAGCAACCCCTATGGGAAAAAAGTACGGAGATTTGTAAGCAAAGAAAGAATTCTGCTGTTACATATTTGCAATCCTGCTTCTGGGTATCTACCCCAGGACACAAAAATATTGATGTAAAAGGACATGTGAACACCATTATTCACTGCAACTCTGAGCACAATAGCTAAGATGTGGAAACAATTCAGGTGTTCAACGAGATGAGTCGACTATGAGTGGACCATGAAGCTATGGTTTAGGAACCCAATGGTATACTAGCAGCTGCAAGGAACGACAAAGTCATGCCATTTCCTACAACTTAGAACAGAAAGGTATCATGTTAAGAGAAGTGAGCTAGAGTAAGAAAGATCCTGGGATGACCTCACTTGTCTGTAGTACTTAAAATAACAGAACTAGGAAATGCAAGGTATTTAAAGAGAGACTGCAAGCTATTAACCACTTTGATCTCAGAATTTGAGGACAGAGGGAACGAACTTGAGGTGAATAATAAGAAGAAATGGTTAGGAAGTAATAAAGGACTGGGTCAAGGGGCTGTGGCATTGGTGCATTGTATAAATGACTGGTATATTCATCCATATACATCAAACTACAGAGTCAGTTGAAATTGGGAGATCCAACTGATGTAGGCAGTCAGACAGGCGGGGGAGTGCTGCATGGCAATGAACTGTCGCCATTAGGCTATCACCTTTTGGAACCAGGAATGAAGACTTGATAGGATCCATTAATCAACAATAGACCCTGAGGAAGCTGGATCCACCTTCTTCCACCCAGCCCTTAGCCCCCAACAACCTTTGATGGCCCAGCAGAAGATTCCAGAGTATTTCAGTCCAAAGGGATGAAAGCCCCCTTTGGAAATCAGTCTGGGCTCACTCTTCGCCTCTGGAGCAGCCCACATCTCCCCTCTTGAGATGTGTACTCTCTCTCTTTCCCTACTCCTTCCCATCCAAAAACCTCCATAATAAAATCTGTTTTACTTCACTGCTCTTTGACTCCTAAAAATTCTTTTTCTGCTAGAAAGCCAAGAACCTTGAGGGAAACCCTGGGTAAGGCCTAGGACTGACTTTCCTTTCCTGCAAAGAGTAATTCCTCGCTCCAGCCTGAGTCTGTCACTCCCGAGAAATCTCGGGTGGTGGGGATCAACTCCTGTGCCTAGAGATCAAGCAGACTTCAGGTGTGGCTTGATGGCTACCTTGTGGGGCTCGTGGGGCTCAGGCCCACGCTGTGCAGGGGCTCATCGCAGACTTTATCAGTCCTAAGCCTGCCCAGCAGTCCCAGGTAGCGGAGGCAGCTGGGGAGAAAGCGACCATCTCTCTCCCCTTCTGGCCTCACATAAGCCACCTGTGGGGTCCACCTGCAACACAACCAGCAAGAAGCAGTAAACATAAAAATGTCTCTGTAAAAGAGGCAGGCTGGGGAGAGGGGGGAGGGAGGGGGCTTGGGGAGGGGGTGCATTGTAGGAGAGAAGTTCACACTGATGGTGGAATTGGTGCTGGAATGAAGTATCTCTAGAACCCAACTACGAATAACTTTGTAAACCACAGTGTCTTAATTTAAAAAAAGAATAAGTTTAATGTTTTAAGGGAGCCATAGGATATATAGTAATAAGCAAACATCCTTGGTATGCTCAGACCAGAATTCAATTCCTGCAACTACAAGGTCAGCTAAGCATTGCCGGGTGCCATGAGGGTAGCTCCCAGAACCACCAGAACAGTTGAGTCTTCCAGGAACTACAGAGTCCAAGCAGTATCTGAGCATCTCAAGTCCTATCTCAGAACCAAGAGCCAGCCTGGTTCAGAATCACTAGTGGGACACAGGGACCCCTGAGTACTGCTTGGGGGGGGTGGT
Organism: Cryptotis parvus; assembly: GCA_021461705.1. Classification (NCBI taxonomy): domain Eukaryota; kingdom Metazoa; phylum Chordata; class Mammalia; order Eulipotyphla; family Soricidae; genus Cryptotis; species Cryptotis parvus. The sequence continues at coordinate 32,905 of JAJIBD010006260.1, read as the reverse complement.
CCTATCTTCCCTATAAATAAAATAATCTACAAAAACTATGGGAAGCTTGAAAACTTTTCATCTCTGTCATCAGATTCACTCATGTCAGGAAAAGAATTGATAAAATCTGTTAGGGAAGTTCAACATTTAGGGTTATTGGTTGACTGCATTATACAAGGCTTTACTTAGGGCACAGCAAGTTCATAAAATTATTCTGTTTATTTGCTTAGGGCCTCACCTAGTGGTTCTCAGGGCTTATTCCGGGATCTATGGTCAGCAATTACTCCTGACAGGGCTCAGAGAAAGAATAAGGTAGCTGGGGGTTGAATCTTCATCTGCTGTGTGCAAAATAAGATTCCACCTTCTGTAGCATCTTTCCAGTCCCTATAAAATTTATATGAAAGGTTATGCTTTATCTGTATTATCATTGAAAATCAAAGAATGTGTCAAAGCTTTCCATAGACTATAAGCAATATTAAAAAATAGCTAAGAAAAAGGAAACAAACAAAAAAAGTCTTTCATTTTGGGTTGTAGATGACATATTTTTAATGTTTCCCAAAAGTGAAATTTTCAATTAATCAATTAATCTTGAATTTCCTGGCCAGAACTAATCAGATCAAAAGGTTTCACTGCTTTTCTTCCAGGGAGGTGGCTTTGCCTGAAATCCTTTTCTGAACATGTCTGAACTCTCTTTCTGTTAAAACCTCTTTGGTGGAAACCTTTGCAGAGTCTATCTACTTGCTAGATGAGCTGCTGCCTAACCCATGAATTGTTTAATAAAGTCACTTACACCTCTGAATTTATTATGATGAATGTTGGTTTTGACATCAGTTATCTGACATCCCAAATACCAGACAAGGACTTTCAACTATTAAATAGACTTTTGAAAATTTGGATATATCAGACAAGTAATTATAGGAGGAACTATAGACTGCACACTAAAAGGCATCTTTCCTGTTCTGAAGAAGTGATTTTCCTCTCTCCTTTTTTCCTCTGTCCTGTATTTTGCTATTTCAATTTAGTCATCCTTTCAACTTTAATTACCAGGCACAAAAGATAGACAGTAAAGAAACCAATCTAATGCAGAAAGACAAAACCCATGTTAGATTTTAATATTGGCTCAGTATTGTGAGAAAATTATTTCTGGTGACAAGAGGAACAGAGTGGGAGGAGGTAGCCACGACAGACTTCTTCGTGCTGAGCCCACAGCAGTGGGGAGATCGGACTGGAGGGAAAAAAAATATCAGCCGTAGTTTCCTCCTCTATTCTCATAAAGAGAGATTTTTGGGAGAAGATAATAATGAACCTAAATAGCTTCATTTAACAAATATGAGACTATGGGCTCGAGAGAACATAGAAGATAAGGTGCCTGGAGATACTCGGATTCAAACCCCAATACCACATATAGGAGCCAAGCACTGCCAGGAATGTGAGGGGTAGACCCCAAACAAAACAAAAATGAAATACAACAGATTGAAGAGAGAACTATTAAGTAAATGAAAGAAAATTTGCAACCCTAGTGGCGTATGGGTTACCCCAGAATAGAAAACATCGATTTTGCTTTTACAATGCTGGACAGATCACAGAAGGTAAACAGCAATAAAGCCACGTAGAACTCTGAATTTATTATGATCAAACTACCCAGACTAGAGGCTTCTTTTACTCCCAGGGCATCCCTGAGGAAGATAGACATTGAGTTCTGATCCTCTTCTTTGAAAATCATATCAGGGTTTCTGGGTCCTGCAAACTCCTCTCCTGAGAAGGTTCTATAAGACAGCTCCCTGGAAACCATAAGGAATTTACCCTGGAGGGAAGTGGTTTTTGAGGGGCTAAATGGAATTGAGGAGTAAGAGAAATGTCAGCAGCAGATTTGATTGTATACTACATTGAGACATTTAGATTTATTCGATAAGCAAAAGTAAACACTGGGAGAAATGAAAGACATTAAGAATGTCATTAACTTATTAAAGGAGAATATTCTAGACACTGTACAAAGTATGGAACTGTAGGGTTAAAGCACCATCTCAAAAATCACAGAGGGAGGCATGGTCATCTGTAAAATAGGAATTATCATCCGATGTGTATTTTAGAATTTTCTGAGGTTTTATAAAATAATACATGCAAACCATTTCATAGCAACTGCCAGTGATCATAAATTGTCACTGGGCCAGAGTGATAAAATGATGGGTAAGATATTTACCTTACATGCAGTGAACCTGGTTTCAAGCTCTGTCACCTCATATAGTCCCCCAATCCATTCCAGGAGGGATCCTTGAGCACAGAGCTAAGATTCAGTCCAACAAGAACAGCTAGAGTCCCCCAAAGCACACACAAAGAAAAAGAATATCACAGCTAGAAACAGAAAAGCTAAAAAGTTCATCCACTAATCTGACACCACGTTTTCTATGAAACTATTAATGTTGTCATCATTATTTAGGGAGAATGACATTGAGGCCATACCCATTAGTACTCTAGTATTATACCTACCTCAATACTCAGGAGTCAGTCTAGGTACTGCTCAAGGGTTCATATGCAGTGGCTATGACAAAGGGGTTGTTTGCATGGGAAGAAGACACATTAAATTCGGTACTATCTCTCTCTCTCTCTCTCTCTCTCTCTCCTCGATGCCTCATCAAAACACTATATATCTTTCTCCCTAAAATAAATTACAAAATCCTTAAAGACTGTTCATCTTCTTTCTTCAGTTTTTTAAATTTTTTATTAATCACATAGAGTTACTGCCCATGGAGCGCTAGAGGGTGGTAAATGGCTCGACCACCGCCAGCCAAGTCCAACATAGCTCCAAGGGTTCGCTCACTTGTGTAGGGGAGGGCCACACTGGCTGGACTTGAAGTGGGGATTTAGGCTGCTCCTTCCATTACTCCACCTCCATGTCGGAAGGCATGGCTGTGAGCTCCCAACCACCACAGCCAGCAAACCTGGAAGAGAAACTTTCCAGACTCATGGCCACTCCAAGGCTGCACAACATTCTTAGATAATACTGGAAGTTAGGACCAGGTCCTTCCCAGGATTTTTCACATTTATACACTGTATACAGTTCTAGGCAGTTCTAACCGTGACCTGTTGTCCCAGTGAGCCTAGTAAGAAGCCAGGGGAACCCCCACACCATGAGGTCAGTCATTCTCAACATCCGGACTCCACAGCTCCTCAGAACTCCACCTAAGAGAAAGCAGATCTCTCCCTGTTGAGGTTCATCAGTAAAGCTCAAGATGAGAACCTACTAGTGAGAGTGTACCACCTACACGGTAGAGCCTGGCAAGCTACCTGTGTTGGATTTGATATACAAAAACCAGTAAGAATTATAGACCTCATTCCCATGACCTGAAAGAATAGTTTGAGGCTCTTTGTGTTCCTGGAGCGAGCAGATGTCCTTGGGCTACACTTGCTTGCCACAGGACAGGACGTATGGAGATGTTACTGGTGCCTGCTGGTAAGGAAGACAAGTGATACAAATGATATAGAGAGGTACACAGTTACAAAGTTGTTCGTGATTGATTTTCCATCATACAATGTTTCAGCTCTGATCATAAACCATGTACCCAGCTTCTCTCCTTCCATCCTTCACTTCCAGTCTGCTTCTATGGCAGGCACTTTGAGAGCTGAATTTTCTTATACTTTTTTTTATTCCTTTAATTTACAGAACCTGGGACAGAGTTTCTTCTTCTAATGCAAGCATTTTCTAGAAGCTTCCTGAAGACCTCATATCCTTAGGCAGATAAGTTATAGCTTTGAACACTTTTTAACGTTACATAAAAGACAGTGAGGTGCCGGTTATGATTTAGAGTGTTTTAGAAATAATTTGTTGTTTAAAAAATACTTTTCTATCATGCTTTATAATAGTCTTAATCGATTTCAGAGAATTAGAGTTCCTGAGATTGTTTGATTTTTATAGCAAGTTATCTTTGAAAATCAATAATGGACTTTTGCTATTGTAATGAAAATGAAACGAGTCAGCAAATTCAGATTTATTTCATTTTGATGGGAGATTTATAATATAATTAAATGTTAAAAATCATTTTATGTTTTATAAAATGCTCTCATTATTTCAGATATATTATTCCCCAAAGAATATATATATACATACATATATATATATATATATATATATATATATATATATACACACATATATGTTAACAAATAGGCCTTGCATGTATTTGTCTTTTGAAATATTAAACACTGTGTTTATTCTTCAAGGGTAAAAGTGTATTTCTTTATGAAAAAAATCACATATTTAGCTACATCTATATCTATCCTTACAGATTTATTTAATGAAGATATTATTGTTTTTACATGGATAGTTGATATTTCTTAGTTAAACTTTCTTTATTTACTTTTCTTTTTTTTTCTTTTTTGGGTCACACCGGCGATGCTCAGGGGTTTCTCCTGGCTCTGCACTCAGGAATTACTCCTGGTGGTGCTCGGGGACCATATGAGAAGAGGATCAAACCCAGGCCGGCATGGGCAGGCTGCGTACAAGGCAAACGCCCTACCCGCTCGACTATTGTTCCGGTCCCTATTTACTTTTCTTTTTCTCAAAATTTATTTTATTAAAGCACCAAGAATTGCAAAGTTAATACAATGTTCCGTTACTATCTTGCCACCAGTGTCTACTTCCATCCACCAGTGGCCTCAGTTTCTCTCTCCAACCTCCACCCCAGTCAATCATCTTAACAGGCATCATTTTTTTTTACTTCTGATTCATTCTTTTTCATAAGTATTTTATTATACCACCGTGAGATATACAATTACAAAGATGCTCACACTTGGGTTTCGGTTATACAGTGTTCCAGCACCCATCCCTCCACCAGTGCCCATCTCCCACCACCAATGTCCCCGGTTCCCTCCCCAATATCCACGGTCAAGTGAAACATGTATCAGGAGGTTTTGTCAAAGGTGGAAATTATCAAAAAAAACAGGCATCTTTTTTTTTAAGTTTGGTTCTTAAAGTTTGGGTCTTGCAATTTTAATGTTGTTGATTGATTCCATGGCTTGGATATTTAACTCTATCATTTCTTAATGCCACAGATGTACCTTAATCCCTGCCCCTAATTCATATATCATTAAAATCATATTTAATAACTTTTGTCAATATACTCTAAGCCCAATTTCTCCTTACTTCGCTGAACTTTAAATTTTTTTTTTAGAAAAGTCCAATTCTTTTGCTAGAGGCTGGATAGGAAAAGAAATCAAAGGAAAAAAAGACCCTCAATCGTTTATGTACATGTTCAGACAACTTCCTTTTATTTTGTTTGTTTATTTTGGTTTTAGTTCTCAGCACACCCATTGCCCAAGGCTTATTTCTGCTGGCAGGGCTCAGTGACCCATAGAGGGTGCTGGAGTATGTCAGTGTGTACGAGGCAAGAGCCTACACCGCGTGCTATCTCTCTTGCCCCCACGCAGAATCATTTCAGGATTTCTTATTGCTTTTTATTCTGCAGCTGTATTGTTACTAAATAGAGCTGTTCTATTTTCTCTCAAGCTATGTATCATATCTGCTTAAAATTCCTGATCCCTATGGAAATGATGGGGTACTTCTTTCTCCAAATTCCAGAGAGTTGCTAAATGTTTTCTAATTCGGCATTAATTTGTTCATTATTTTGTTTTTGGTATTAGTGTAAATTATAAGAACAGTGTACTGGAATTAGAGATTATAATATAAGGGATTTGTTAATATCCTTGTGCTTTTGTCAGTAACATATAAAACAGATGCTTTATGAAAATCAGTTATAGCACTGTCGCTGAGCACCATGGTTAGCTACACTGAGATAGTCCAGATGTGACAGATGCCTGAATCCCACTGAGCTTATCTTGGTTCTGGAGGAAATCCCAGAATATTCTGGCCAGAGAAAGGTGAAAGGAAGTTCTTAGGGTTACATCATGTTTAACTTTAAGTCCAGAAGTTATAGGGGGTTGTTTGCTTATATTTGAGATTTTAAAGACAACACCCATTGTGAAATGCCACAGGTCATTGTTATCATAAACAAGGAGCAAAATATCTAAAAAGATAAGTCATTTTTAATTAACATATCAATGACAGAAAGTTAAGCTGAGAAGACAGCTCTTTCTTTGTGCCCAGAAGTTTAGTGAACTGAAGCACTATTGGGTCAAGAGAAAAAAACAAATACTGCGACAGACTAAAGGTTTGGGGGCTCTTAATAGGAACATGCTTATTGACTTTACTTTCTGTGACTTTAAGGAAATATAAATATCCCTCTAAAATATTAAAGATAACCACCACATGAAGACTTATAGATTACATTTGAATTCCATCATCAAGGAAATTGTTTAAGTTCTGTTACTTCCATATATGTGCATGAAAGTCACTGAGCTAATTATATTTGGGACATATAACTGCCATGGATGTTCCCTATATAGGCACCCTCAATTGATTTTTTTAGGTCAGTAATATTTTATGAAACATAGCCTGTAAAATCATATCTATTAAAGGTCTCAATGGAATCCTTGCAATGATATGAGATCAGGCTATAGGAAAAGCAATCCACACATAAAATATGAGATCAAATTACTTCTCAGGCCATACATTTAGACCACATTTTCTCCATTTCAACATTGTGTTTTTCATTCTAAATTAAGGATTCATTGCTGTGAAAGTCATAGATTATATGTCACTATTCCCTACAATCTGTATCGTGTAGGTAGACTCATGTTTTCTCAATTTGTTTAGTTTCAACCTTCAGAACTGGTGTTCCTTTTCTGGTTCCTGTTTTTGATAAGAATGCATTTGAATACTAGTTGGCTAAAAGAAAAGACAAAATGCCACTTGCTGCTACGTGGATGGATCTGAAGAGTATCATGCCTGATGGAATTAGTTAAAAGAAGAGGGACAGAGGCAGAATTATTTCTCAGATGTGAGATATAAGGAAAAATGGGAAGGAAATAAGAGCTAGCCAAAGGCAACAGAATTTGAGATTCCATTTACAGAATTGAGCAAACTTCATAGGACAGGGGCAGGAGGATGAAGTGTGGGGGGTGGGGGGCTAGGGATAAGTGGGCAGGTATGGAAACAATGGCGGAGAGAAAGAAAGCGTGCATTTTAGTAGAGGGTGTGTAGTGTTGGAACACTGCATGCATAAAATCCTACCATTAACAACATTGTAAATCATAGTGTCTTAAAAGAACCAAATAAATAGATAGATGATAGATAGATAGATAGATAGATAGATAGATAGATAGATAGATAGATAGTAGGTAGGTAGTAGGTAGGTAGGTAGGTAAGTAGGTAGATAGACGGATGGATGGATGGATGGATGGATGGATGGATGGATGGATGGATGGATGGATGGATGGATGGATGGATGGATGGATGGATGGATGGATGGATGGATGGATGGATGGATGGATGGATGGATGGATGGATGGATGGATGGATGGATGGATGGATGGATGGATGGATGGATGGATGGATGGATGGATGGATGGATGGATAGATAGATAGATAGATAGATAGATAGATAGATAGATAGATAGATAGATAGATAGATAGATAGATAGATAGATAGATAGATAGATAGATAGATAGATAGATAGATAGATAGATAGATAGATAGATAGATAGATAGATAGATAGATAGATAGATAGATAAGACATTTAACTAGCTTTATATTGGTTACTTGGGTATGATCAATGATCTGTGATCAGGTAGCCACATTTACACATGTAGTCAGGAAACAGATTTTAGCTAACTTCTAGCAGCCACATGTTTTTAGTGTGAGTGTCAAATATTTGCAGTTCATCTTTCTTACATGCTAACAGAGAATAAAATGAAGTTTTTTAGTAAAATAATGTATTTCTTTATAAGTTAAATCTCTCCAGAGATTCTCTCTAAATATTTCATTTGTTCAAACTGAGCCACAGAATTAGCCCAGCTGCAGTAGCTTTTGAGAAAATTAATATTTTTAAATTACAAAATCTAGAGAAAAATGAAAACATAATTACATAAATGATGACAAAATGTTTTCCTAACTTCTGTAAAGTTAATATAATTTTTAAAATGTTGTACAGGTATTAATATTAACTATGTTCACGTCTCTAATTCAGAAGAAAAGAATAAAGTACAATAACTAGTATGGCTTGTGCTGGGAATAATTTTTAGATTACATTTTTAGAATGGATAGCTCTGAAAAGTTTGTTGAAAATCGAAACTTTGAAACCAGATACGGAGATCTGATTTCCCATAGAAGGGAAACCTGGAAATAAATGGTCTTAATTAAATCAAGGTAAACTTCACATAACCTTTCACTCAATAGAAGAAATGCATTATTTCTGTAGGGCATAATGATTATCAAAGTCTCTATAAATTAACTGAACAATTTTAAGAGTTTGAATCAAAATTAGTACTTACTAATAGTCTATCAGTTTTCGAGCAATTTCACACTCTATCAAATCCATGGTATTGTCACTCATAATCATTCACTTATATTGTAATATTTTATATAATTTTATTAATAATTATCTTTAAAACAAGAATTTTGAACATTTTTATGAGCTTTTTGGCTATTTTCTTTTTTATTTTGTGAATTATATTCAAAACTTTGACCACATTTTGACCCCTTTGTTTTCCCTTTTATTTTTCTTTGTAAAATATGTATTTATAATCTAGATAAAAATCCTTTATGAAATACATATATGTTTTGCTACGTGTATCTTTTATTTTATAAATCATGCTTTCAAATAGTTTAATTGGTGTATATTTGCAGATCACAAAATGTGTCCATATATAGATAAATAGATCAATAAATATCTGTGTGGTTTTATACATATATCTATATATAAATACACACATATACACATACATTTCAGTGTCTCCAATATATTCAGTTATAAAAATATTATCCCATAATTTTAAAAAGTTGTCTTAATATTTTATTTCATACATCTTGAAATGAAAGCAAATTACTCATTCAGGCAAAACCCAATTTCTGATCCTAAAACCAGAAAAATATACCACAGGTATATTAATAAAAAGAATATTAGAAATTATATTCAAATCTATCACTGTCACTGTCACTGTCTTCCCGTTCATCATCCATTTGCTCTAGCGGGCACCAGTAACATCTCCATATGTCCTGTCTCATGCAAGTAGAGCCCAAGGGCACCTGCTTGCTCCAGGAACATAAAGAGCCTCAAACCATTATAAAGTGCACTCAGAACTCTGACATTTCTAGTGATAACATCCTCAAGTTAGACTGGCAATGATACAGAACACAAATGAGTAAAAATGAAAGCAATTTAATTTAGATGGACGCTATAATCAGATACATGACCCTAACTAAAAATCCAATATAGAGTGTTTAAAGAAATAGGTTTCATATTTTGCTTCCACTTATCAACTTCCTTACACACACACCTGAGTAGGTCTAGAAAACATAGAAAGATGTCAAATACCACTTCATTATCCTTATCTTTAATGAGTTGTTTTTTCTCAGGGAGGCACACCCAGAGATATTCATGACTGTTTGAAGAACACACAAGGTAATGGAAATATCATCTCCTGCCATGGACTTGAGAGAGTAATACTATCAAACGCTGCTATTAACTAAAAAAAAATCATTTTTATGTGTGAAAATCCCCACCTAGGAATAAAAAGGGCTAGCAAGAATATTGTGTTGGAAATTTTCAGTCACCAAATTATTTTTGTGGAGAATAGATTACATGTGTCCATTTCAACCAACTCCTGCACTCGTTAAACCAGGGAAAAGCTGAGGAAATTAAATCTTCAAAAAGCTTCAGATAGATGCTAATCATAAAGACATTAAAAGACTAAATAATTAGGGTTGAGCTCTCAATGTGAAACTGATTTTGATTTTACTACTTTGGAGTCATTTATCTATCTACACGTGGAATATGCCTAGACAGGGTTATTATCTCTAAGTAACAGGAAATTATCTGAGTGTTGTGAAGTTTCTTGTGTCTAAAGTGACAAAGCTGGAGACTTTATGGGCTTAAATACAAAATGAATGAGTCTCCCCCTCTCCTTCCCTGAAGCAGTGCAGGACGAGAACCTATTTCCAGCAGTATTTCTGGGGACTAAACTAGTGTTCAGGATTTATTAGAGAAGGAGCTCTGTGATGTTTTCACATTCTATTGAAATCCTGGGAGAGAGACAAGCTTGTGAGCTGGCCTCACCCAGGTTTCGTAAGGCCCTCACTTCCCTGATTTATTCATGTTGATTCTACTATTCCATCTGTCTAGTGCGCTAAAATGATGAATCATGTTAGGAAAAAAATTAAGATTTGAAGTCTGTATAATTCTCATACAAAAATGAGGTTTTTTAATAAGCAAGGTGATGTGGGAGAGAGCTACAGAAATAATTAGATGCTATGGATGATTAAGAGGTTTATGTTAGCAGATAAAACTTTAAAATGATTTTAAGGGTTTGGAGTAAGAACTTATTTTTTAAGGCTTTCTACATATAAATTCACCTTGTCTGGAAACATGAAGGCTCAACTTCTTTTCCTTCAGGGATACTATTTTCTTATCTTGCCTAATTGCTAATTTTAAGATTTAGTACTATGTTGCACGGAAGTGATGTCTCTGGCACTCTTCTCTTGTTGCAGAGCTTAGAGGAAAGCATTCAGTTTCTCAGTCTTGAGTGTGATACTAGTCATGTGCTTATTATGGGTGGCTATTTGTGACAAAGTAACAAATAAAATAAAATAGAATTATTGTAATAACTATTAAAATTTTAAATATGGTTATTAACTTATTGAATTACTAATATGTTTAGGTAATAATTACTTCTCTGGGGCCAGAACAATAGTACAGTGGGGAGGACATTTACCTTGTACATAGTCTTCCCAGGTTCAATCCCAGGAATCCCAAATGATCTGCTGTGCTCCATCAAGAGTAACTACTGAGTGTAGAGACAGAGTAGTAACTCCTGAGCACCACTCGAGGTGGTGGCCAAACCAACAAAACAAAATCATTTTTAAAAGTATTAAAATAATACTTCATTGCACACCATAATGAATAAAAGAAAAAAACAGTGTCTGTCATAAATACACGTTGGGGTGTTAGTGGGAGGGAAACATGGGTCATCAGGCAGGAAATGTACCCTGGTAAAGGAAGGGGTGTTGGGATAGGGTATGAAACTCAATCATGAACAACTCTGACTGTGTATCTCATGGTGATTCAACTAACAAATTTTTGAAAAGAAAACGAATAAAGAAAACAAAACAAGACTGACAGAATCATTCATCAACTATTGAAAATTTCAGATAGAAAAGATTCCAGATGAAAATAACTTATTCTTTAAACACAGTTGTACAAAGGACTCAAAGCTTAATTATGAAAGTGTACTGTCTTCTAAATCTCTCCTTCACCATGCTATTTAGCCACAAATTTTCCTTGTTCCCTTCCTTTTAATACTGCTTTTCAAATACCTGTTCCTCTGATACATCACCTTCCTAGTATGCTCAGGCCCCCAAAGCATAATATGACTCTCCACTAATAAGTAGCAGCTGCAGTCTTTGAGTTGGTTCTTCCCAGTATTTCCCCTCTCTTTAGAAAAACATTCTATCAGTTATATAGTTCTAACGGGAAAAACAAATTGCCCCCTGCCAAACCTACATATAACATACTTCAAAGAGAAAAACTACACTAAGGATTCCACTGACTCTTGGCTTCAACCCTCTTTCCAGCTAAGATGTAGAAGAACATTCACTCATAATTTGATGTAGTGTTTCCAGTCTGATGACTTAGCTATGAAAACAAATGCATCTTTCCTTGCCTTGTTAGGGTAGAGTTAAAAGACCACTCTTCTCGAGCCAACAGTTGGCCTCCTCCCCTCCTGCCTTCGCCACTGCCCAGATTTAAAGGGGCAGCAAGCTACTCATGGCCACTGCCAGGATCTAAGGGGGCAGCAAATTACTGGAAACCCAATCGGGTTTCCCAACCCATTCCACAATCTTATCTACAATGTCTATAGAAATCGCTAACCAGGGATTGAAGTATGCAGAGGGGGAGACAGCTGGCGCATCCTGGAACAAACTAATTTGCAAAACTTAAGTTTCACCTCCATGGCTTGTCAGAGCTCCACCCTAGGTTCATCAGTAAATGCACAAGATGAGAGCGTACTACTGAGCGTATACCACCTGTATGGCAGAGCCTGGCAAGCTTCCTGTGTTGTATTTGATATGCCAAAATCCAGTAACAATTACAGACTTCATTCCCATGACCTGAAGGAAAGGCTTGAGACTCTTCATGTCCCTGGAGCAAGTAAATGCCCTTGGGCTACACTAGCACGCAACAGGATGTAAGGAGATGTTACTGGCGCCCTCTCAAGCAAATTGATGAACTATGAGAAGACAAGTGCAGTTTCATCTCTGAAGTTAATTTCTGTTTTTCTGTAAATCACCCAAGGGTGAATTTGCTCATGCTGTGATGCAAGGTGGGGGTATATATTTGAGAACTTTTCCTTTCTTCAAGATCTTGCTCCACCTCTGTGCCCAAAGCTTGACCCCAGGTAGTTGGCTTAATAAACTCCCCTTGCATCTTGCATTGCAGGCTGGATTCTCTGTGATTCCTAAGGACTTACAACAATGAACCCTAACAGCCTCTAGGTTGAATCTTCTCAGTAAAAGCAAGTTATATGTACATAGGTCTTTGGCTATAGCTGGATTTTAGGGCATAGACCATTATTGCTGCTTAAAGAAAGGTAAATTTTGAAGCATTTCCCAAGTTACCTGACACACTTAGATCATCATCATAACCAGAGTTTATCTACCATCATCTGACATTAGTTCTCTAATAGCAGCATCTCAGCCTTACTTTCAAACCCTTCTCACTTCATTGACTAATTTTATATTTTATTGTTTCTACTGTTAACTCTATAAAATGAATTGCAAAGCATTACTAATTCTGATGGTCCAGGGACATCCTGACATCCTGGAGATGGTTAAGATTTTATAACCAAAATTGACTTCTTCACATTCATGAGATCATACAAACTTTATGTAGTGTGACCACCACATCAAAAATAAATTACTGGGCAGTTCCAGTACCTAAGAAAATATCTTTAAGTAAATTTCTTCCTATTCTCCAGTACATAAGATCTTACACCTCTGAGTCATCCAGTAGTAAACTTCAGGAGCTGAGTCATCCAGTAGTAAAGTTCAGGTGGGCCAGTTAGCCATACTTGAGGTTTCAACTTATTGTCTTGATCTTTGTCATATATTTATGACTCTCTGGCACATAACATGTACAGCATTGTTGCAGGACACCTAAAAGCCTAGGCCTCTGCATCTGCCCTGGATTGCCTCCTGCAGGTCACTTCATAGATAGGGGATAGTCTGAATGTGGCAGTCTTATATGACCATGTATTCTGTACTGGCTGGTATAAATATTCTCTCATGCTACCACAATCATCGTGGGACTAGCTAGATCTTACCAGCATATTTGCCTGGCCACGTTGGATATCTAAGTAATTAGACCAGAGAGAAATGCTGTTTGCCTCCAAGCAAGCAAGCATGGCTCCTGATAACTCAAAGGCAACTAAAATACAAAAGTACCGTGAAGTAGACGAGACTCTTGTGAAGGCTTGGAGAAATATTTAACTGGCATTAGTATTAGTCTTTGGTACAGAGACATGCCATCTCAGAAACCCCCTTCTCTACCCTATAAAGGCAATTCCAGGCAGATCTTGGCTTAAGATATTAGGTGAGGTGCTGGGAGAAATTACCTGAGGGCATTTGATCCTTCCTGCCAGGGGAAGTTACATTTAGCTTATAGCTTCTCCCAGCTATGCTAGGAGGCTTTTAATTAGCTCTGGGCCCTTGTAAACAGCCAGAAGGCCTCCTGAAGTTGCTACATTCTATAGAGCTATTTTCCTGTTTTCATCTCTAGATAGCCCAGCCCAGAATGGGCTGGGCTGGGGAGTTTGGGCGGATTTCTAGCAATAAAATTAGCTGTAAGAAGAAAGAAGCTCCTTTTTTTCCCCCTTTTTGCCGGCTTCCCTTGGTGTTTTGCTTCTCTGTCCTCTCCATTCTCTGTTGGGCCTCAACACGTGGTGGCAGCCATCTTGGCCTACACCTGGCTGGGGCCTAGCTGGGAACCCAGAGTCTGGAGGTTTTTCCCTGCTCTTGGATTGTATATTGGATCCTGTGATAGTAAAGCCCTTTTAAAACTGCATCGGATTCCTGAGTCTTCATCCATTCCCCACCGGCTTTGGAGGTAAAAGGGAACTCGTGTCGGGGACCCCGCAGTGCTCACGACACAGCATCACTTATTATAAAGTAAATGCAAATTAAAATGCAACATAATACCTCTTCACAATGGTATGAATGGTCTATATATAAAAGATTAGAAAAAGTGCTGTTAAGATTGTGAAGATAAAACAAAGTTGGGGATGGGGTGGTGGAGGAGTGGTAGTATAGAAGATAGGGAGCTTGCCATGTATGCAGCAAATCTGAGTTCAATCCCTGGCATCTCACAGGGTTTTCTGAACCACCATGAATGATTCCTAAGCTCAGAGGCAGGAGTAAGCCCTGACCATAGTCAAGTGTGGCTCAAAAATCCAAGGGAAGTAGGAAACAAACACTGAATCTGGTCTCCACTGTTGACAGTAATGAAAACTGGGACTGTTTTATGGAAAATGTTACTGAGATCCTTTAAAAACATGAACAGGGAAATATCCTTTAATCTGTCACTGTATCACTGTCTTCCCGTTCATCATCGATTTGCTCGAGCGGGCCCCAGTAACATCTCCATATGTCCGGTCTCATGCTAGTAGAGCCCAAAGCATCTGCTTGCTCCAGGAACATAAAGAGCCTCAATCCATTCCGGAATGAGGCCTATAATTGTTACTGGTATTTGGCATATATATCAAATACAACACGGGTAGCTTGCCAGGCTCTGCCGTGCAGGTACGCATACTCTTGTAGACATCTCTAAGTCCAGCATTTATTGATGAACCGCGCGGCCGCAAGCAGCCGTGCGAGCCGGGCGCTGATAGGCTAGGTCTGCTGGGTGGAGGTCTGATGAGAGAGAAGTCCGGATGTGGAAAATGGAGGCCCTCATGGAGTGGGGGGGTCATCTGGCTTGTGCGAGGCTCTGCTGGGGTGGTGGGCCAGGGCTAGAACCCACCATCCCTCCCGGGCGCCTCGTGAGCGGCTGGTCACAGGGAGAGCCAGTAGCAGCTCTCTGCCCCATGTCTGCGGAGTCTCTGGACCGGCATACCTGAGCCGGATTTAAGAAAGACTGCTGCAGGGGTGGAACTCGATGAGCTGGGCACTGATAGGCTGGTCTGCTGGGTTGAGGTCTGACGAGAGAGAGAAGTCTGGATGTGGAAAATGGAGGCCCTCATGGAGTTGGGGGTCGTCTGGCTTGTTGCGAGGCTCTGCTGGGATGGTGGGCCAGGGCTAGAACCCACCATCCCTCCTGGGCGCCTCGTGAGCGGCTGGTCACGGGAGAGCCAGTAGCAGCTCTGCCCCATGTCTGCAGAGCTGTTAATCTAACATTAACATATCTAATTAGCCAAAATAATGAAAACACTAATTTAAAAGAATATGTGCACTCCTATATTCATAATTGGATTACTCAGAATAGCCAAGTCATGAAAACAATCCAAATTCCCACTGACACATCAAATGGATCACTTGATCACCTGATCACTTGACAACCCGTTATTTGTCCATTTGCTCAAGCAGGCGCCAGTAACATTTCCATTTGACCCTATCACGTGTCAGTGAAGCCCAATAGCATCTGCTTGCTTCAGGAATATAAAGAGCCTCAAACCTTTCATTCAGGGTCTTGACGAAGAAGTCTGACTATCTTGTAGGTGGGTGGCCACGTGATCTTTTGACATCCTGTGGGATCCAGCCGGTAACGGCTCTAGTCCAGTGGTTGTCTCCAAATCACATTACATGTCCAGCCCATCTGATTTTCAATGACTTGGCAAATAGACAGCTTCCCTGACTCTGGAACAGTGACAGAGGTTGGAACTCCGAATTCCTTCTCTTACTTGAGTGAGGCATGATATTCCAAGCACAGCTCTTTCGATTCCTCTTTGGGAGACATGAATAGCATTGTCAACCTGCTTTTTGTAGGGCCCAGGTCACTGAGGAATATGTTAATGCAGAGAGAATGGTGGAGTTGAAGAGATGTGCCCGGAGCCGGAGGTTCTTTTGTCTTTTAGCTATTTCTTCTATGCTCTTGAAAGCGTTCCATGCTGTTCTCTTCCTCCTGCACATCTCAAGTTTTAGGTCGTTCATCATGTTGACTTCTTGACCTAGGTACACATAACTGCTGCATTAAGAAATGTTTGTTCCTTTGAGAGTGAATGGGGCCTCAGGAACTAGTTCATTTTTCATGAACATAGTTTTGTTGAGATTCAGCTGTAGACCTATCTTTCCACATTCTCGGTCAAAGTCAGTCAGCATTTGTGCTGCTTGGCTAATGTTTGGTGTTATTAGAACGATGTCATCAGTGAAGAGAGGAGGTGGTGTAGTTACCCACCGTCAATCTTCACTCCCACTCAAACAAGCAACAATCAAATAGATAAGCACTATATATTTGTAATATGCACACACATAATCAATAGAATTTTACTCTGCATTACGAATCATGATATTGTGTCTTTTCCTCCAAAAATCACTTAAAGGTGAAGTGATTATGTGAAGGGAAATTAAAATTTTGGGGTTTTTTGGTCTTTTTTATTCAGAATATTATATGGCATGGTTATATTAAATGAAATAGGTAAATGAAACAATTAGAAGACATCATTATTCGTATGTAAAATATAAAAATTAAAGTATACAAACTGGCAAAAAGCATATGACTGCCTCCTAGAATCAGTGGAAACAATGGTGGTTAGAGGGAGGGAAACCAGTAGTGAGAGGGGAGAATTGGGTAAAAAGAATCTTTTTGAGGCATGGGATGCAATGGACATTTAATGGAGGAAACGGAAAATCCAGTACACAGATAGATACACAAATTTGTATCCTTTGAAATCCTATGGCACTATAAACTAATACTACTCACATAAAGATTATGATAATAAATTCTACATAATTAAGAATATCCTTAAAAAATTAAAGCATCATGGAACAGACGATATAGAGCAGTGGGCAAGGTCCTTGCTTTGCATATGATTGATGGGGGTTTATCCCAGACTCTGTATATGGTTCCTGAAGTACAGTGGTGCCTCAGTAGGGTCCCAACATACATTGGGGCTCAGTGTGTCCCCTGTTGCATTCAGGGCCAATGATCATTCCCCCACCACCATTGCTGATAGACTACAGGTTCCTTGATAGTCTGAGCCCTTTACCATTTTATTCAAGTTAAATCTTCTCTTTAATTCCTCCCATAAGTTTGGGGGTTGGGAGATGCAAGAGGTGATGAACTCTGACCCTAAAACAATGAGAAGGTGAAAAAGGCTTCTCCTTCCTGGGGCAATCTACAAGGCTACTTCCTCAGGACAGAGGCGGAATTCCAGCTATAGCGCATTGTTTTTCCTTTCCCTTGCTGGTGCAACATTTACTTATTAATACTATTTCTAGTCATTTTGTATAAATACAGTAAGAGATAGAGACAGTCATCTATCTAGCTACACCTGGGATTAAGTTTAAGGGTGGCTTTTCCTGGCGATATCTTGTTATATTTTCCAGACTACAGTCCTCAAACCAAGTTAGTTTTATCTTAATACCAACTAGGTCTGAAATCAGTTGCTTATCTCTGGACAGAGTTTGTTTCATGCCTTGATCTTACCTTATTATACTACTTATGACAGTCTGTCACATTTTGAGGCCAAGGGGAGCTTACTCACGGCTTGCCCTGGGTCCATCAGGAGTCCAGGGATGCAACCCTTCTGTTGGGGTGTAAGGAACTAGAAGAATCTATTTCTAGGGCAACTGGGAGTTTAAGTTAAGAAATATGACTGATGCCCAGGAATGAATATTTCACAGTTAATTAACTCCTACATCACAAATGCATAGCCTTAACTATCTTCCTGTCTCTATACAAAAGAGAGACATTTCCCTTCACATAATCACCTTTAAACAAAAAGCACATTTTTTGCTCTAACATAATAATGTGCAAAAGGGCATACAAAGGAAAAGGAAAAACAACATTTCACTTACAATATAAAACCCAGGCCTGGAAGTAGGAGAAAGAGGACTGTGAATAAAGGGGTAATCCAACACTCAAGCACCACCAGGAGTGATCCTGAGTACAGAGCAAAGAACCACCAGTAGTACACCAAAAACCTAAAACTCTCTCTGTCTCTCTCTCTGTTTCTCTCTCTCTCTCTCTCTCTCTCTCTCTCTCTCTCTCTCTCTCTCTCTCTCTCTCTCTCACACACACACACACACACACACACACACACATTTAAGCATCAGAATGGGCATGTGGATTTACTGAGAAATAATCTGGAAACTGATCGGGCACTGATTCTGAGGGCCATACTCTACATATCTGATTTTCAAAGAAAGTCCTGGTTGGCTAAAGTCCCAGCCCATTTCCTGCTCCCTTTGACTGCTCTTCCATTTTTTAGATCATACATTTACAGCCTATCATGTTTCAGAAATGCCTATGCTAGTTAGGTGTGATTTGGTAGTTAGATCGTTTAATGTTTCCTTCTTTCATTTTGAGTAAATCTATCAGGTCATATGATCTCTGCACATCCCTCTATAATGTTATTGATTTAAACTTAATAGAAAAAACTTGTTTAAAATTTTAATCACATTTTATGACTGCATTCATTAATGGGATATAAATAAATACCAGTATTTTACTACGTGTGGGAAATGGTAATGTCAGACTAGAACTCACCATTGAATATACACAAAGAGACTTAAATGATAAACTCTAAATATCTTCAGGGCTAGCTACAATGTGTAAAAGAGGGAGAGAGATGCAGAGACAGAGAGAGACAGAGAGAGAAAGAGAGAAAATGGGGTACCTGCTATTGAGGCAGCCTTGGGGTGGCGGGAGGGGTGTGGGTACATTGGTGATGGGAATGGGGCACTGGTGGGAGTATGGGTGCTGGAATACTGTATTACCAAGAACCAATTATGAATAGCTTTGTAATTGTATGTCTCATGGTGGTATAATAAATTTTTTTTAAAAAATTTAATCACATTTTAGTAAAAGTTATTAAACATTTTTACATTAACTAACTAGTCAAACATGGTCCAGTTCAGAGTGGTTCTCTAAGCTTCAAAAAACATATTATAACCATTATTATAACTTTTAAAATATATACATGCAACTATAGATACTATTTCATTCACGTTAAATGGATATGCCATGAAAGATTACATGTAGTTTTTGAAATATTTGATTCAATGTCTGTACTGCTTTTAGCGATAGCCCAGCGGTAAGGCGTTTCTTGCACTTGCGGCTGCTATGCCGCCAGGGTTCGATCCCCGGCATCCCATATGGTCCCCGAGCACTGCCAGGAGTAATTCCTGAGTGCAGAGCCAGGAGTAACCCCTGAGCATGGCCGGGTGACCCAAAAAGCAAAAAAAAAAAAAAAAAAAAAGAGTACAGTTATTCTCTTATTATTTTTTATTGGGGTTTGAGTGGTTAGATCTCACTTTATGTGAGATCTAACCACTCAAACAGTTATACATATATAGTAGCACATTAATATTTATTGTCATAAAATACTTCAAGTCTCTATTGCATACTCATCTTGCATAACTGAATTCTGGATAGTTTTCTCTTATATAACTAAAAACAAAACTGACTAGCAATTCCATCTTTTGTCTCTTCCTATAACCTGATAACCACAGTTCACACTTTCTTTCCATATGTCTGACTTAATTAGCATATGAAAGTGTGACCATCTCATATTTGTCCATTAGTGACTATTTTTACTGACTATAATATCTTCAGTGTGTAGCATATTGAAGTAATTTAAAAGTATGAAATTGGTAGAGAGATGTGACTTGGTATTAGAACACATGCCATGCATATGTAGGAACTTGACTCAATTCCTAGGCTCTTCTCTTTAATTAATGCATTTAACTTATTTACATCATACACAAAGTCCACTCAAGTACATTAAAGACCTAACATAAGATCTAAAACTGAGGGAAGGGTGGGAAATTCAGGTGAAGCTATTTATGTTAGACTTATAATGTGGTATACTTTAGTTTAGTTGTGCAGTCCGTTATAAATCTTCATGTTACCAAAAATAATCCCAGATGTAACATTAAGTTATGTAAGTAGGTTAATAGATCACTAAGAATTTTTAAAATATAATACTCCATAATTCTCTGGAGAATGGCTAATATTAAGCACTTTAATAGAAATGTCATTAAAAATTAATACAATAGATGCTTGTATTTAATTATTATGAATAATGATAGTTATTATGCTTTTCAATTATTATATAAATTATACTTACCTCTGTCAGATGTCCAGAAGTTGGTCTAGTTTTTTTGAGCATATATTGTTGAGTAAAATTATCTAATGCTAAGGGAAAAATCAAAGAAATCACTTAGAATATCATCAAAACTAATAAAAATAAGAAAAATGACAAAACTCTGAGATTAGCTGGTCATATCTTTATCAATGTTTTTGTATAGAAAACAAAGTTGAATTTACCTAAGCAATAAATGTGTGCTACTTAAATTCACATTCAAAGTCAACCAAATTATCAGAGAATGAAGCATAAATTATGAAATCTAGTTTGCATAATTTCACAACTAGAAACTAGTTTATTAGTTAATGTGTGGCAGACACTTTGTGTGGGGCCTAACTTCGAACCCACAACTTTGTCCCTTGCAGATTCACTTTTCACACAAGAAGATTAAAAAAAGACAAATTTGAGACTCCTAAGCAGCTTGGGCACAGCTATGCAATCAAACCTAAATAATTATTATTCTCTTCTATCATATTTCAGAATAAACATGATATATGAATATTTATGCCAGACACCTGAATACAACGGGAACGTCATCAATGAGTTTTAAGAGGAAGTAGGTTAGGGACGTGGGCAAGACTAAATTCCAGTGCATAAATGCCGTGATGGCAAGTTGCCTATATTTCTTAGACAAAGTTGTGTTGGATTATAAAGCCTTCAGCAGCATCTTGGATTCATAAAAATGCACCACTGAGGACTGTAGCCAACACGTGGAGGACAGCTGAGAGAAAAGATGAGAATCAGAATCCTTGCTGATGTCACCGGATAGCTTGCTTCTTCTTACATAATAAAACTTTCTCCTTGAAATCATCTTTCCTTTACTGCTGTCAAAAACATTATAATATATATAAGCATTGCAATATTTAGGACCATAGCATTTATTAGAACCTTAGTGTTTTATATGTAAACCATTTCATTACTGAACACATACGTTTTATTTTTCCTCATTAAGTTAAATAATCATCATATTCTTTTTTGCTTCAGTATTCAAATGGATGATAAATGTTTGCCATCCATTTTAAGGCCCAAATGTCACTTTCATGCCTCAGAGATGGTGCAGGGGTTAAGGTATCTGCCTTTCATGCTACAACCTCAGTCCCACCTACTATGATATGTGAACCCCTGAAGCACTTCTGGGTGTGATTCCTGAGCACAGAGTTAGAGTAAGATCTTAGAACCACCAGGCGTGGCCCAAATGAAACAAACAAAAGATAGTTTCAAAATAAAATATATGTTATCAGTAAATCTAAACAAAATCTTCTTTAGATCACTAGATCACTAGACATCCCGTTGTTCATTGATTTCCCCAGCGGTGCCAGTAACATTTTCATTTGACCCTATCACATGCCAGTGTAGCCCAATGGCATCTGGTTGTTTCAGGAATACTAAGAGCCTCAGAAAATCTTAGCTTTTTGAGGCTAGTTAAAAAATTAGTATGTTTTGGGCTAAATAAAACACAAACTAAAAAAAAAATCTTAGTTTGCTTAAAAGTCAATACTAGAAAATCATGATGTCATTTAAAATATACAAAACTAGCAAAAGTTAATCTAAACAATTAAACAAATAGCAAAATAGTTAAAACTGAAACCCATCTGATGGGTACAGTGCATTCAAGACAACCAAAGAAGATATCTTCCTAAAGAAAATATAAAATTCATGTAGCAAACCCTAATGTCATAATAAGAATTTAATCTGAAATCAGAAATATCTAAGAACAAAATGTTAGCTTTGGGCAACATAAACTATATAATCCAGTTCATGTAACTACATTTTATTCCCTTACATTATTTGCTATTTCCTCCACTCCCCTATTCTAATGCTGGAAATTAAAAATTCATTCTTATATAAAACTGAAATTCAGGAAGCTATGTTAATCCAAGTACTTATGACAATTATTTATTGGGCAAAAGATAACTGGTCTGCCCAAATCTATATATTTGTTTACATTGGATTATTGGCATATAGATTTTAATTATGTATATTTCTTGTCCAGTTAGAAGAGAAAGACTTTGAAGCTTTTCCTTTGTGTGTGAGAGAAACAAAACTGTAAAAGAAAGAACTACAAGAAGTTTAAATTTCAAAGTGTTTACCTATTAAATGTTAGGCTTTATTACAGAAAAGTGCTATGTTATTTCAAGAAACTTTCATAGAATTACTACAAGATATATAAGCTTCTAACAACTTTACAAATAGCAACGTGCATCTTGGAAAATTAAGCATTACCAGGATTTTAACAGTCACTTTCAATGAAAAGGTAGAAAATGGCTAATAGTCTCCCTGAAAGTCACAGCTTCTGCTCTTGGCTTTGTGTCAATATATGACATATCCCTGTATCTCAGTGGCTCCTCCCCAGATATGAACATAAAAGTACAGGAACATTAATTTGTTGAAATAGGTACAGTTTTTACTAACAGTGATTTATCTTCCATAGTGATGTTATATTTAGTAATTTTTGAATTTCAGACAATATTAAAGAATACACAACCAATCTGAATGTTAAAATTAGGAAGAAACGTGATGTTCCTAGAATATTCTCAGAACTTTTAAATCGCATTTGAATGTCAAAACATAATTGTATGGAATTGAAAGGGTCATGGAATAAACAGGCCTATTTTGGGATGGGGTTGCGCCTTACCACCTCCAGTGTCTGACACAGATAGATTTCAAAGTGGCAAGATATTTGAATTGCAGTTGACTTTGACACATATAAAACTTTTCTCTCCTTTTCAAGTATTTTATCAAGCCAGACTTTTGTGAAGGTGGGTGTATCAGCCAGGTGACTCCATTTCAGTAATTATGATAGCCATAAAAGAAATATTGTTTCCTTTCTTTATAGCTTCAGAGAAATCTCAAGAGGAACAGCTGAAAAAGTAATGTCAGATTGATCTTCAGGAGATGAATCAAAGGCTCCTGCTGTTAGCAGGTTTTCCTAAAGAAGAATTCCCACAAGAGTTGACATATTTTTATTATAGTGCCTACACAGAGCTCTGAAACCTCAGTAATCGTTACTGAAATGATCCTGTCGGCTTCATTGAACAAAACATTGAAAACTATAAGTTTATGAAAAAATACTATAAAGTTTCTCATTTTCTCCAAGCTTTGATGAAATATATTTTGAATGCCAAAATTTATGAAATAAATCTAATTTAATTGTGATAAGACATTTTATTCTAATTCGAAATAATGTTGGAAGTATTCTAATTCCAACATAATGCTGCATAATTTTTTCATAGTATCTGCCACTCTGTTTTTGGCACTGTGATTTACAATGTTATTTATAATAGTTTCAGGAGTAAAGTTTTAAGTTTACATCCTCTACCAATGGCAAAATTACTCCATCAGCATTTCATATTTCCTCCTACCCTCCACACCCTCACCCATTGTTAAAACTAATTTAAACTGTTTAATACTATGGCTTGGGTCATATGTTTAGAATAGTGTTAACAGTTATGACTTTGACCTTTTCCCTCCTCCACCCGCCTCCAAGATCCTCCAACAATGCCCTATGCCACTCCAATCTGACTCATCTTTATCCTTCTCTGGCTTTTCAGTACTGTCTTACTTGGTATCTTCAGTTTTGTAACCCAAGACAAAGGTTTGTCATCATTTGATAACTGTCCTGTCTTTTGCCCTGTTTCTCTATATACCACAGATGAGTCATATTACCTGGCATTTGTACCTCCCTGTTTATGACTTACTTTGCTTAACCTAACACCTTCCAGTTGCTCCAGGATGTCACCTTTGCTCACGGCTGCATAGTGTTCCATGGTGTAGATATACCACAACTTCCTTATGCATTCATCCAACACAACTGAACATTTGTGTTGTTTCCATACATGACTAATGCATTAAGACTGTAATGCACATAGGTGTGCGTGTATTTGTCTAAGTGATGTTTCTGTACTGTGGATATGTACTAAGTGGGATCTCTGCTTTATATTGAAGCTCTATTCTTTCTTTTTGAAAGTTTTCCTTATGTTTTCCAGAAGCCAAACTACACAATACACCCACCAATACTGGTTTTATCCTGTGCTTTTGTTATATGTTATTCTCAATGGTGTGAGATGATCTTGGTGTCATTTCAATTTGCATTACCCTAATAATAAGTGCAAAAGAGCACTTTTTCATGGGTCCCTCAGGTTCTGCATGCTTTTGTAAAAGAAGTGTCTAAGATGAACCACATTTTTGATGGTGTTGTTGATTTTTCTGTTCCTGAGTTCTGTGAGAGTTTTATCTGTTTTTGATGATAGATTTTTATCTGTGAATTATGTGAAAATATTTTCTCCTTTTGTCAGGTTATCTGTTTATTCTAGCCTTATTTTCTTATACCAAGGAGGAAAAAACTACTTAATTAGATACAGTTTATTCTTTGCCATGTATGCTATCAGATTGCAAGATCAATTTGTGGGGAAAATAAAAAAATAAGAAAATAACTAGAAGACAATATAGAAAAGCATATTCATGAATTTGGGGAGACATTTATTTCCTTCAAAGAACACAGAAGGTCAGACTTGCTTCTTCAACCTTCCAGGTGAGGTTAAACTCCTGGTTGACATTCCAGGGAGCCTCTGGAATCAGAGCTAATTCCCTCCTTCCCAGCTGTGTCTCAGCAGCCTCCACACAGTCATCTGACATCTCCACAGCTCTATCTCCTGAACTGAGCAGATAGAAAGCCCCAGGAAAACAGATGCCAATAGAAAAACTCCAAGAATCAGTGGAATGGCAAAAGTCAAAGACAGTGACAGAATATTAAAGGAAGCAAGATCCAAAAAAGGAACTCACGGGCTTGAGCAATAGTACAGAGAGTAGGACATTTGCCTTGCATGCATCAGACCAGGGTTCAATCCCGGCATCCCATATGATCCCCGAGCACTGCCAGGAGTAACTCCTGAGTGCAGAGCCAGGAGTAACTCCTGAGCTTTGCCAGGTATGACCCAAAGACAAAATAAAATAAAAAAATTAAATTAATTAAAAAAATGGAACTCACATAGAAATGAAATCTCATACACCTCAGCAAACCCATCAAATGAAATTCTACACATGAGCCACAGGAGAATGGTGGGATGGAATAAAAACAAAACAAACAAAAACCTTCTGTGAAATGAACACCTCACCCAAGAATAGAGTATCATTCAGATAAATTATCAGTCTGATTTGAAGGAATTATATGGAGCTTCATTAACTGCAACATTAAGAAAGGTCCTTTTATTCCTAGCTTGCTAAGGGATTGTATTTTATTGCAATTATGAATTAATATTTAAGTGATATTGAATGTTCTATGACTATTCAGGTGACTTTTCCATTATAAGGATTTTTTAAAGATTTTATTTATTCATTTATATTTGGGCTTTGGGCCACATCCTATGATGCTCAGAAGTTACTCCTAGCTCTGCACTCAGGAATTACTCGTGGCAGTGCTCAGAGGGACCATATGGTATGGCGAGGATTAAACCCAGGTCCTTCCCATGCAAGACAAATTCCTACCTGCTCTACTATTTTCCAACACTTCCATTAAAACATTTTTGTTAAAATACAGCTACTTAAAATATCATTTGTATCTTTACCAATCTACTTAGCTTTTCCTCTGAAAGTTTCTTAATTCCCTGTTCTTACCCTTAAATTGTATAGTAGGATTTATACATTTAATGAAAAATTTTAATGCATTAGCATATATTTATGCATACTAGTAATTCTCAAAACTTATATACCTGTATAAAATACATAATTTTAATAATATATATCAACCTACCATTAATTTATAATTATTTGAACATCCAGGGTTTAGCTTTATTCATTTATTTGTGTAAAAGGTATAACTACCTCCACAATAAATTAAAAAATATATGTATATATACATATTTAAGGGGCTGGAGCGATGGCCCAGCCGGGTAGGGCGTTTTACTTGCGGCCGCCAGCCTGTCCCGGGTTCGATCCCCGCGATCCCGTATGGTCCCCCCGAGCACCGCCAGGGAGTAATTCCTGAGTGCAGAGCCAGGAGAAACCCCTGAGCATGCCGGGTGTGACCCAAAAAAGAAAAAAAAAAAAAAAAAAAAAAACATATTTAAGTGATATAAAGATATAGTGTAAGGGGGACAACAAAATGGCTAAAATTATCAAAATTGGAGATTTCATCTACAGAACTGAAATTTCTTGGGATGAAGGGTGACTGTTGTTGGGGCTTTGCAACAACGTTGGAAAGAAACAAGCTGGTACTTTGGTGATGGTTGTAGTGTTGGAATGATGTATGCAAAAAAATTTTTAACTAACACTATTGTAAATCCTAGTACTTCATTAAAATATTAAAAAAAGAAAACCAGGGCCAGAGGGTAGGGCGTTTGCCTTGCATGCGGCCGGCCCATGCCAGTCAGGGTTCGATTCCCGGCATCCCATATGGTCCCTGAGCACCGCCAGGAGTAATTCCTGAGTGCAGAACCAGGAGTAACCCCTGAGCATTGCCGGGTGTGACCCAAAAAGCAAAAAAAAAAAGAAAAAAGAACACCAAACCAATATGGCAAAGTGACTGGTTATAAAGCTGATACACAAAAATCTTAAGCATTCCTATGTAGAAATGAATCATTCCTATGTAGGAAGCATCTACATAGAAATGAAGCATTCCTATGTAGAAATGAATCAGAGGAGAAAGAGTTCAAAGGTGGTCCCATTCAAAATAGTGTACAAGCTGCAAGGAACAATAAAATCATGGAATTTGCTGCAACCTGGTCAGAACTGGATTGAATGAATTAAGCCAGAAGAAGAAAGATAAACAAGATGATCTCAATTATCTGTGGCATAAAGACACTGGAAGAGGAATTATATAGTAGTAAAAAAGGGAGATGCCCAGATCACCTTTGACCCCCAAAGTTTAGAGAGGACAGAGAAGGAAACAAACCAACAGAGGGGAAGAAGAGAATGAGAAGTAATAGAAAATAATACATGAACTGTCATCAGGGGCTTCAGTTATACAGTGATAACGTGAATGGTACAGCCATATATCCCAAACAGACTCAACAGAACTGAAAACATGAGCTGCGATTTATGAAACTTTGTTATGTACCTGTCAAATTGATAGGTGAGGATGGGTGAGGTTGGAGTGGGGAGGGATTACAGGAACACAATGGAGGGAGCTTGATACTGGTGGTGTGATAGAAAAAAGAAAGTGAAGGAGGAGGAGAGGAGGAGACAGATGAGAAGCAAAAGGGGACAGAGGGTTTGGGGACGCAAGTCCATGGGAAGTACATGGGTGGCGTTATGGAATAATAGAGGCAAATATCCAAATCACAGATTCAACAACTCTGAAATCACGAAACCTAAACTTTAATGACCAAATTTTAAAGGTGTCTATCAAGGTGACAGACTGGGACTGGGGTAGGGGTATAGAAGACAGAAATGGGAACTCTGGCAGATGGAAGTTGACACTGATGTCAGGATTGATGATGAAACATTGTATATCATAAACCTAACTATGAATAACTTTGCAATTCATAGTGCTTAATAAAATTTTGAAAAAGCCATATATATACATACATTTATATATATATGTATATGAGGAATTGTGTGAGTTTGCCATAAAATTAAGAGTGTCCCATATATGAATCAGAGAAACTGTAGAGCAGGTAAGATACTTGTCTTACATATGGTCAACAGGAGTTCAATTCTCACCACTCACATGATCTCTGAAAGCCCACCAGATTCCTCAATACAGAGCTAGGAGTAAGAGCTGAATACCACTGGGTGCCCCCAATAAAAGTAAGAGCCTGCGATTATTGAATATATAACTGACTTTGTACATAATTTATTAAATATGAGAAAATAAAGAAAAACAGGCCATATAATTTCAAATGAGCAAAAAAGATATTTCTTCAAAGAAGGCATCCAAATCACATCAATTAAATTTTAAGAACCCGTACTATTCACCTATTTCTGAAATACAAGATAAGAAATAAAGAGTGGCAAAATTAGTGATAGAATTCTTATTAGCTAAGAGATAGAATTAACAGTCATACTTATTAAAATAAGTACAAATTATATAAGTATATAAATATATATATGGTATATGAATATAGTTTGAAACTTTATACCTGTCATTTGAAAAAAAAGTTTCAATGCAAGATGTGTCCCCCAAAAAAGAAAAATAAATAAAAATGTGTGCAGTGCTGAGTGAAACTGAGTTTACTTCTAAAAATTGCACTGTTAAAAGAAGTTGCAATTAAAATATGTTCAAATAATTGTAATAGAATGTAAGGAAATTACATGCCTTTTCTCAGGGCATGTCACAGTATCTCATGATTCTTGTTCACTTGATCGCTTGATCACTGACATCCCGTTATTCATTGATTTGCTCGAGCGGGCACCAGTATTATTTCCATTTGACCCTATCGGGTGCCAGTGTAACCCAATGGCATCTGGTAGCTTCAGGAATATGAAGAGCCTCAAAGCTGTTGATTCACGGTCTTGGCGAAGAAGTCTGACCATCTTGTAGGTGGGCGACCACGTGATCTTTGACATCCCTTGGGATCAGTCAGTAATTGCTCTAGTCCAGCGGTCGTCTCCAAATCGCATTACATGTCCAGCCCATCTGATTTTCGATGCCTTGGCAAGCGAGACAGTGTCCCTGACTTTGGAACAGCAACAGCATTTTCTCAGGGCATGTCATAGTATCTCATGATTCTTGTTATAAACAAATAATAGAATTGATCAGAAAAACTATGTCACTTGTATCACTTGCCTTCCCATTGTTCATTGATTTGCTCGAGTGGGAACCAGTAATATCTCCATATGTCCTGTCACAAGCAAGTGTAGCCCAAGGGAATCTGCTCGCTCCAGGAACATAAAGTGTAGAGCCAGGAGCAACCCTGAGCATCACCAGATATGACCCAAAAAGCCTATCTATATAGAATAATATATTGTTATATTTTATGTATTAAATTCTGTACATTAGATACATTATTTTATATATAATATTTGAAAGTATTAAGAAACAATAGAAAAAGGCAGCAGCTGAGGTGAGTATCCTGAGCACACTGTGCAGGCTTGCTCTTCAAGCTCTCCCTGAGCACAAATCTTTCTTGGTTGTCTGTTTCTTTGCCTTTGTCTTTCCATTCTGGAAAGACTTGTTCTCTCTTGAATGCACACTTCTTCTCTTTCTCTCCCTAGCATCTTCTCAGTAAGTTTCAGTCAAAACCATTGTTGCTCCACCAAGGGAGAAAAAACTATTTTGGAACAAAATAGTCAGATTCTAAAGGTTTTTTTTTTTTTTTTTTTTTTTCTTTTTGGGTCACACCCAGCAATGCTCAGGGGTTTCTCCTGGCTCTGCACTGGGGAATTACTCCTGGCGGTGCTCGGGGACCATATGGGATGTTGAACCCAGGCCAGCACAGGCCAGCAGCATGCAAGGCAAGCGCCCTACCCACTGGGCTATTGTTCCGGCCCTAAAGGTTTTTTTTAAATAAAACTTCAGATGAGCGAAATGTCAGTGAATTAATGGAGAATATGAATTAACTTTGAATCTGAGGTAGGTGTGGGTTACTGGAATAGGCTTTTGTGGTATTCTGAGAGTCTGGTTTATACATGTACTTCTAAATCTGGGACTTCTATTGGGCAATCATGGACATATTAGTATGTAAATAAATAAAAAAAGAACCCCTATTTTTTTTGGTTTTGGGTCACACCCGGCAAAGCTCAGGGTTAATCCTGGCTCTGCACTCAGGAATTACTCCTGGAAGTGCACTCGGGGACCATATGGGATGCCGGATTGAACCGGGCGGCATGGGCCGGCAGGTGCAAGGCAAATCACCCTACCCGCTGTGGCTATTGCTCGGCCCAAAATAAAAGAACCCCCTATTGAATGAATAAATCCATCATTTATGTCTGCTATCTTTAAAAAAATTCATAACTTGTTTTGGCTAATAAATTGAATTCAAATGTTCATAGTAAACTTAGTATTGTAAATTTATCAATCAATTAGCCAATACTATCATTTTGTTGATATCTTTGAAATATTTTCACATTTACAGAACTCCTAACACTTCTAAGAATGATGGATAAATGAAGCTTAGTGATGTTCTTGAATGCTGTTCTTTAATAAACGGTCTTATAAATCCTTCTTGTTTGCATAATTATACCGTTGAATAAATATATATTTGAAATGATAAAAGTAATACAACAGTGTTTGTAGTTCTCTTGAATCTTAAAAGGTCTACATTTCAATGTCAGAGAGAAATCTTTTGAAAGTTAGAAGCAAACTGCAGGGAATTCATCTTGTCGGTTTATGATTAATGATATCAGAAAACAGATGCTTGGTGCTTACTAACTCTAAATATTTCACTGGTGAAAAACAGACATCAGTACCTTCAATAAGTACTGCATTATGACACCATCCAGAATTTTAGGGAATATTACCAGAATCTTTGAAAAAGTGCAGTGAACTTATTTGCAACATAATATTGAATGCATGATATATTCTTTTGCTTTTGAAATTTTTCGAGTTACATTTTTATGCCAAATAAATTGTCAGATCTCAGTAAAGATAAAGTTTTTAAAGCTATAGGATGAGTAAAGCTTCTGATGTCTCCCTGGCCTTTTAGGTGACTTTCATGTGCTCATGACTCAGAACATAACTTTTTACAGCTATCTATTCAATTAGTTACTTCAGAAAATGAACGATTATGAAAAGCAGCAAGTTTCAGCTTAGGTAACAGTAATTAATTAGTACTTATTACAGGAGCTACGGCTCATTGAGTCCTATAATAGATTCAAAAGTGACTCTCTTGACTTTATGATGCCTTATTTCAGATACATTACTTTACAGCCATCATCTTTTCATCTAGATCATCTTTTTGAAAAAAATACCTACCATTGGGGCAGATCAGGTACAGCAGGTAGAGCATTTGCATGCGGCTGACCAGGGTGTGATCTCCTGCATCCCATATGCTCTCCCCAGCACTGTCCAGAGTTATTCCTGAGTC
The DNA here is from genome assembly GCA_021461705.1 of Cryptotis parvus. NCBI lineage: Eukaryota > Metazoa > Chordata > Mammalia > Eulipotyphla > Soricidae > Cryptotis > Cryptotis parvus. The sequence continues at coordinate 1,551 of JAJIBD010006260.1, read as the reverse complement.
TATATCCAGGAATAACTCCTAAGACACTCAGGTGTGACCCAAAAAAGGAAAACAAGCCTACCATAATAATACCCACTACTTTCGATCTACTTTTCTAATCCGGAAAAATTACTGTTTAGTAGCAAAGTTATTACATATAATTAGAAACTTACAAGGCTTAGCTAGATTAAGTTGCTTACTAAAATCTAATGTACACTTGGTGTACAAGTACAAGCTTATTTGAATTTGGAACTTTTTGTCCATCCTCTCCAAGCCATAAGACTAGACTGCATTTATTTTGTTCTATCATTTCTATCACCATCGTTAAGAATATTAAGTGTCTTAGTAGAACTTTGTATGTAATCACTTGTCAGTTCAAAATAAATGAAAAATCATTCATTTTTCTCTTCATCCAAAGAGCATGACTAAAATTATGAGTCAGGAATTCTTTCCCCGCATTTTTCTAAAGATATCATGCAGGTTACGATCAAACAATTGCCAAGAAAAAGCAGAAAATTCTAGACAAAAGGAGTTCTTACTAGAAATGAAGCAAAGATCACATCGGAAAACATACTCCCATATATGTTGCAGACAGTAGTTTGAAAAGAAACATTGCCACCTACAGGAAAAGATCTGAAAGAAACAATCAGTTGGGCCGTAAATCCCAACCCGTGGCTCTATCATACATATATCCCAGCAAGTGAACATTGAAAATTCCACCTTTCTAGAAAATATAGACAGATAAATATCAGCATGCACACATAGACACACTGCATATACTGAAGACCCATTAGTCTAAACAGGGCATAACCCAAATTATGTTGATTTGAGAACCAGGCTGAGCTACAGCAGGAGTAAAGCTCAAAAAGGTAGAGTCCACACTCTAGCATGCTTGAGCCCATATTGCCTGTCCACTGAAGAGTAACCACTACTTAGATTAATGCCTGGCAGGACCCCAGTACCACTAGGAGGTGTCTATTTAAGAATTTAAAAAGAAGAAGATAAATGCAAAGTGTGTGGGACTTGCCTTTGCATGCAATCAACCAAAGTTTGATCTCAAATATCCCATATTTGGAATATCCCATATTTTTGGCCAGCAACTTTTGCCAGGAGGATTGCTGAATGCAAAAGCTTCAGGAGTTATCCCTGAGCACCTCCAGCTTGGGGCCCCCAAACCAAACCAAACATCCAAACACAACCAAAAGAATCATACTTTTAAGCTAGACATCTGTATGTATTTTAAGTCTGGTAAGAGTTTAATACTTGATTGCAAAATCTACCACGAGAAAAAGTAGCAGCTCTCAGCCAAATAATTTCAACAATATCAATCCTCATCCTAAATACCGTAGCAGATGTTGAGGAAAACATAGGACTTAATATTCAAAGGTCATCAAGACCAAGAAATAAAAGTGTTGAATGGATTTAGAAAGATGTGGGCAACAATCCAATTTTGAAGTCCAAAATGCAAACTGAAATAATTCCAGCGATGGAAAAAGAAATGATCAACCATTTGGGAATCACTGTAGTTTAAGATACCACGAAGCATTAATTCACGATTTTATTGCATCATAA